>WNWU01000013.1:18507722-18529918 GCA_012654045.1 Ptyas mucosa
GATCTACTCATTTATTTTTGCAGGCACTGATCTACTCATGTATTTTTACAGGCACTGGTCTACCCACTTATTTTTGTAGGCAGTGGTCCACTCATGTATTTTTGCAGGCACTGGTTTACTCATTTGTTTTCTTTCAACACTGATCAGCTGTAGGGCGGCCCTTTGAAGCCCCGCGACAAGAGTTTAAAGAGTTTTTTTTCCCTCTAGCCATCACCTGGGACTCAGGAGGCAGCAATAGATTGGGGGTGGGGCCAAATAAAAGGTAAGAATAACGCAGGGGGTGGGGGGGGGGTGCAGGGGGGCAGAACCAGTTCGGTGACGTCATATTGTCACCGCTACTGGCTCGGGAGAACCAGGCCAAATCGGGAGGAACCCACCACTGAGGCAGTCCTCCATTTATGACAATTGGGGGCAGAATTTAAGGTTGCTAAGCAAGGTGGCTGATAAATGAGTCGAGGCCCGATTTTTACAGCCTTTTTTTTTTTGCCCCGGTTGTTAAGTGAAACATTGCAGCTGTTAAGTAGACCATGCTTTTATGGCGTGAATCTGGACTCACCCATTGACTTTGCTTGGTTGGAAGCCAACTGGCAAGGTCAATATTTTTGAAGTGCCTCCACCCCATGTTGCCCCAAAGGTACTTTTTACAAAAGGTCATTGGACTTTCCTGGTTTTGCTTTGAAAATGTTTCGCTTCTCATCCAAGAAGCTTCTTCAGTTCAGAACTGCTGCGCAAACCATTGACTTACCACTGATTTGAGTGCACCAATGTAGCTCAGCTCCACAATTTAAAAAAAAATGACAATACAAGTAGTCCCCGACTTACAACAGTTCATTTAGTAACCGTTCAAAGTGACAGCGGCACTGGCAAATGTGACTTTTGACCGTTTTTCATACATATGACCATTCCAGCATCCCCATGGTCACATGATCAAATGTCATAAATTGAGGACATGTGACCACAGGATGCAGCAAACAACCATAAATACGGGCCAGTTGCCAAGCGCACAAAATACAGGTAGTCCTCAACTTACAACACTTCGCTTAGTGACCGTTCAAAGTTACAGTGGCACTGAAAAAAGTGACTTATGACCGTTTTTCACACTTATGACCATTGCAGCATCCCCATGGTCACATGGTCAAAATTCAGATGCTTGGCAACCGACTCACATTTATGACAGTTGTTGTGTCCCAAGATCATTTTGTGACCTTCTGACAAGCAAAGTCCATGGGGAATCCAGATTCACTTAACTGAGTTATCAACTGCAGCGATTCACACATGTGTGGCAAGATAAGGTCGTAAAATGGGGCAAAACTCACTCAACAAGTGTCTCACTTAGCAACAGAAATTTTGGGCTCAATTGTGGTCGTAAATCAAGGACTACCTGTACACCAAGGTCTGTCAGTTCCTTATGGCTATGAAACAGTATACTCCCATATACTCAGAAAAGCATAGATTTACCGTAGAGTAAGAGATTATCTGATTATATAATTATATGGGTACTAATGAAAGTTGATGTCATTTCTTCCCCCCACTCTACACGCACGCACACGCGCGCGCACACACACACGCACACACGCACACATCAGGTGCCAGGAAATCAGGAGATTCAGGCAGTTCAAAGGAATATCAAGATTTATTGGAAGCGTAAACTCTCTAGAAGAATCTGAACTACTAACAGCCAAGGGAAATTAGCAGGAGATAAGAGTAGAGAGAATTCAAGGTGGACTAGAGTTAGATCTCTTGTGGGTTTGCAGGGATTCATGACTTATGATGCATTTGATGCCTCCCTCGAGCTCAGCCTGGGTCATCTCCTACACATACAGACACATACATATATTTTCCCTATTTTTTTTACCTTTCCCCCTTCTGACTTTTTTGCTCTTTTTATCGGTATTTTGTATTTTTTCTTGAAATTTAACAAAGTTGTATAGAAAGAGCATAGGCTTATAAATAATTTGCATGTTTCTAGGGAGAGATTTCATGGATTTCCTTAAGCTAGTTTTGATGCATACAAAACAGTTGAAACGAATTAAACTACCGGTACATGCAAGTCCTAAATATTTCCAGTATTTAATGACACCATGTTGATGCTCTATGAATCCAGACTCACTTTATTATATTTTAAAAATATACTTACATGTCAACCTACAGGTAGTCCTTGACTTATGACCACTATAGCGCCCCAAATTTTTGGTAAGTGAGACATTTGTTAAGTGAATTCTCTCTCTCTCTCTCTCTTTCTCTCTCTCTCTCCCTCCCTCCCTCCCTCTCACACACACACAACTGGAATCACATACAGATTTGGGATTTGGGAAATGTTACTTTCCAGTGGCAGGGAAAATATGTGGATGGTACAGGTAGTCCTTGACTTACGGCCACAATTCAGCTCAAACTTTTGCCCCATTTTACGATCTTTTTGCCGCAGTTGTTAAGTGAATCACTGCAATTGTTCAGTTAGTAACAACCCGGTTGTTAACTGAATCTGGCTCCCCCATTGACTTTGCTTGTCAGGTGCTTGCATGGCCACAGGACACAGCAACCCGTCATAAATATGTCCCAATTGCCAAGCGTCTGAATTTTGATCACATGACCATGGGGAATGCTGCAAAGGTTGTAACTGTGGTCATAAGTCACCTTATTCAGTGTTGCTGTAACTTTGAACACTCACTAAATGAGTGAGTGCTCCGTAAAAGGGGGTGGGGTGGGAGAAATTGCATGGAAGAGAAGATGTCTATCCAATACACGAGATGTCTTTTAGAACAGATTCCAAATTTTTCTTCTTCTGGCTAATAAAAAGGGAACGCCTGTTTAAGACAACCGCTGGGACCCCACATTGTAAAGTAAAGAAATAATGACCTCGCTCTCTGAACAGCCATCAAAACACCAGATTTATTCACACACGGAGCTGCACCCTTTTAAAATCTGCTGTCGGATGAATTCACGCTCGTGCGGTTGGTCAACCACGACCTGCATGACCGTGGCAACAGCAGGACTTAAATGGCATTGGTAACACAGAAGGAGAAGGAAAGGTTTTCGTTTTTGAATGAATGCTGGTCTCTCTATCTCCCTCCATGCACAGCCCCTCCCGCCCAAAACACACATTCACAGTTGCAAGCACGACAGTAGCATCTGCGTCATCAAGATCACAGCAACTGATGGGTTGGAGATAATGAAAGAAGATAGAGAGATGGAGTATTACGATAAATCCCCTATATTGCTCATCGCTGTGCTTTTCATAGAAAACAGAGCAGAAAAAGGCTTTAGCATCTTTTCTTAAACGATGCATTCAATGGACATTCTGTTCTACTCTTTGCAATCCTTCCCGACACTTCCCAAGCCTATAATAGTAAACACATTTCTGCCAGCTAAAGATAACATTTTCCAAATGCATCCAGCAAAATGTTGAGAAACGAATGCATCGGTGGGCAATTCAGCCATACAAGGATGCAACTGGATTTGGGACTAAAAATTCCCAAGTTCCGCCAACCGGTCCTGATGCAAGAAAGATACACTTTAAAAAAAAAAAAAAATCTGAACAGAAGAATTTATTCAGAGTGGCAGCTCACTCCAGATTACCCCAGGCATCTTCCTTGTCAAGAACAGGGACATAAATGATTTTGCTGTTGCAGATTTGGAACAATAAGGAAAACGAAATCTTTGTCAATTTCCTGCAGAGATTGATCGTTAAACAGCAATCTTCTGTTTAAGGCTTCTGCAGCAACATACTTCTCGGCCTCTGAAGAGCCATAAAGCTCTCTGCCCTCTTAACTGCAACCTGGCACAGGAGCCAAGCACCCAGACACCTGGCAGATGAATTCTCTAGGTAAAAAAAATGATTCCTGTCCAGAGGAAAGCCACTGCTGGCCATAAGCATGTAATGGGAGACTATTAAACTATACTAAACCAGTGTTTCTCAACCTTGGTAACTATAAGATGTGTGGACTTCAACTCCCAGATTTCCCAGCTGGGTGGGGAATTCTGGGAGTTGAAGTCCACACGTCTTAAAAGTTGCCAAGGTTGAGCAACACTGCACTAAGTCATACTAAGCTTTCCCCAAACGGATGCTTTCCAAATGTACATGTTTATGGCCAGCAGTGGCCTTTACCTTTCACCTGGGATATAATCTCCAGAATTCCATGTCTGAGAATGTTGGACTTTGTAGTCCTGACATACCTGGAGGACCCCAATTGCCTAATAGATTTCTGGCCCAATTAAGTGATGCCCATAATGGATTTTTGATGGATCTTGGAACAGCAAGTTTCAACTTGGTTGGCACTTGGATGGGACACCACCAGGAAATTTTAGTGCTTGAGAAGTCCTAAAAATAACCTGAAAGGAATCAAATCATTTCATGCCAAGGAAACTGCATAGATCTATGAAATCTCCAGGGATTGGGTTCGACTCTGAATCATGATTTTAGATTATTTTTTAAATAAATAAATAAAACAGCAGGCCAAGATTTACAATGATTGGAGCATTTCTCCATCACTGTCTTTAAGATTCGATACGTATGATTCAGATAATGTAGGCAGTTTTCTAACCTTGTTCCTTTGACCCCACAACCAATCACACCAGTCCTAGGAAAATATCTGTCAGCAACAGGTCCTTTGTGAGGCAATAATATTCTGCATGCCCTCAGAGGCACTCTTGTTTGTTATCAGCAGATACAAAGTTGACTGGCCCTGGTCTGCCCCAGTAGACTAACATTTTGCCTAATGCAGATAGTCTTCAACTTACAACCACAATTGAGCCCAAAATTTCTCTTTGTTAAGTGAGATCTTTGTCAAGTAAGTTTTGTTCCATTTTACAACCTTTCTTGCCACAGTTGTTAAGTGAATCACTGCAGTTGATGTTAGTAACCCCATTGTTAAGTGATCTGACTTCCCCACTGATTTTGCTGGTCAGGAGGTCACAAAAGGAGAATCACATGACCTTGGGACATGGAAACGGTCATAAATATGAACCACTTGCCAACAAACATCTGAATTTCTACCACCTGTTCGTAAGGATGCTGAACAAGTCATAACTGAAAAATGTTCATAAAAGTCACTTTTTTTCAGTGCCATTGTAACTCTGAGCGGTTACTAAATGAGCTGTTGTAAGTCAAGGACTAGCTGCATTACATTCATTTCCCTTTTCAAGATCTTATTCATAAACAGGTCCTTTGCATCAGCTGGTACCTTCTGAACTAGACACGTCAAGGATTAAACCAGAAACCCTTTGATGAAAAAAAAGAGAGAGACAGAAAAAAACAGCATTTTACAACAACAATATGCTGTTTTTGAGTTGCCTGAAAAGGGGGGGGAAGAGCCTTCATGATTCCAGAAGCTCTCACTATTACCACCTCCATACACCACAAAGGGGACATGACCAGCTGCCAAGCTGAAGGTGGGTAAAATGAGCTTGATTAGGTGCATCATAATCAAACACAGCTTGTGCCAAAGTAAATATGATTAGGGAAAGGGTAAATGCTCCCATCCAAATGTTTGTCCTCCCTCATCTCACCTGGTTAGACGAGGGAGAGACAAAGGCTTCTCTGAGCTTGTACAGCGTGTATATTTGATCAAAACCAGGCAGACTTGCTCAATTCAGGAATGAGAAATTCTCCATTTCTAAAAGATTTTTAGTCTAAAAGATTTTGAAATCGTCCACCAGCTAACCGCAGCTCCATTCCCAGAGAAGGAGCTGGGCACCGAAAAAGATGCCTCTATAAAATGCCCTTTGCAAATTTTAATCCTCACCCCTTTTGTGTCATTCAGCTCTATTCACCCAATCTAGGGGTCACCAACCTTTCGGACTTCAGGGACCTCTCAATTCATAATTTTAAATCCCGCGGACCACTAATATGATATTTTTTTTAAATAAATAAATAAATAGTATTTAGTGCAATATAAAAATGCAAATAATTTTTCTGCGGACCACCAAAATTTTCTCATGGACCACCCGTGATCCACGGACCACTGGTTGGTGACCGCTGGGGCCCCAATTGGGTTCACACAACACTCTTGCCTCTCTTCAGACATATCTCGGGATCTCCCAATTGAATTAACTCAACCCTTTGGATTCACACAACACTGGGATCCAGGTCCATCCCCAGACACTAAGCCAGGGGAAAAAAATTAATCAATCTACCTCTAAGCCAGCTTCCTCAAACGTTTCCTGCTTGAACTTATTAGCTCCAGCAGGTTGTGCGAAGGGAACCACCACGACGCAAGCCAACTTCATTTCAACTTGGCGTTTTGAATGAAGCCCCAACCCGAGTGGCTCGCTTGCGAAAGGAGAAACCAGAGAAGTGCTGGGAAGCGGGCAAAAAAGAATCGTGGGAACACGACCACGAATGACTCGCCTTCCTTGCCGTTTTCTTTGCTTTTAAGACTGGAGCAGCCTCCAACTCGTGGTTAGGAGCCATAAGGCGAGGACTTTCCCCACTTAAGTGACTTCTCTGGTAAGCTACCCCACAGTCACCGTACGATGCAAAGCACAAACCCCAAAATGCAACCCAACCTCGGCAAGAGAAAGAGAGGGGTGGTAGTCCGGTTTTTTTTCCCTACATCCCCCAAATGGGTTCAAAATCAAGGCAAGGTAGACAAGCTAACGACGACCACTACCCCACACGCACACGCACCCCCAAAAAATCTACCACACACACATACACACACCCCAAAAAATCGCTTCTTACCTCCTTCTTCACATTCCAAAGCAATTTTTCCTTCGCGGCATCTTCCGAGAAACTCATGGTGCCGCGGGGGACCGAGAGAGTCCGAGGCGATCGGAAGGGGAGAAAGAGCGACTAAGCCGGGGGCGAAGGCAAGGCGGGGGTCTCCCGCTCGCGCTGAGCTCTGCAGAGCTGGGACCGACCGGCCCCGGAGAGGCGAGCCAGCCAGGCGCCTTCCTCCTCCTCCTCCTCTTCCTCCTCCTGCTGCTGCTTCGCCGCCGCCGCCGCAGCCCTGCGCTCGCTCTTGCAGCGGGCAACCCCTTCAGCCGCCGCCGCTGCAGCCATCTTCCGCGGCCTCCCCCACATTGACGTCACTCCAGCTGGTCCAGCCTGCTTTTCCCCTGGGGAGGGGGGGGGCAGGAGGAAAAAGGAGGGAAGCGCCCGGGGAGGGGGATTATCTAGTAACAATACAGTAGTGTGATGGCGAAGGGCGCGCAGGCGGCTGGAGAGGGGGGGTGTTGGTGTCTCTTGGCTGGCCAAGACTAGGGGGGGGGGGGGGCTTGACAGACCCGGGGAAAAAGCAGGGGGCTCCAGAGCATGGACAGAATGCCGGGGGGGGGGTGGGGAAGGTGTCTCTTAACCCTTAACTCAGGGGTGAAATCCAGCAGGTTCTGTGAAGTTCTGGAGAACCGGTAGCGGAAATTTTGAGGAGTTCGGAGAGCCTGGCCCTAGAGTGGGGTGGGAATGGAGATTTTGCAATATCCTTCCCCCAGGAGTGGGGAGGGAATGGGGATTTTGTATCCTTCCCCTGGAGTGGGGTTGGAATGGAGATTTTGCAGTATTCTTCCCCTGGAGTGGAGTGGGAATGGAGATTTTGCAGTATTCTTCCCCTGGAGTGGGGTGGGAATGGAGATTTTGCAGTATTCTTCCCCTGCCACGCCCACCAAGCTACACCGTGCCCACAGAACCAGTAGTAAAAAAATTTGGATTTCACCACTGCCTTAACCCCTGTTTGCAAGGCTCGTTCCGGCCTCCTTCCCCCCCCCCATTTGAATTGGAAACTAGCCCTGCGAGGTAGACTAGAGGGGGCGGGAGGTGTTGTTGTTCCAGGTTAGAAGGACCCCTGTTCGTCCTACCCGTGTTCTGGGTTCACATCAAGGTGTGTTGGGCAAACTCGTGGCATTAGTTGTTGGTTCACAAGAATTCAATGGTGAAAAAAAGGAAGGCTCTACATTTAGGCAAGCAAAATAAAAAGCACAGGTACAGTATAGGTGGTACCTTGCTCAATAGTGGTGACTGTGAGAGGGATCTTGGAGTCCTAGTGGACAACCATTTAGCTATGTGCCAGCAGTGTGCAGCAGCTGCCAAAAAAGCCAACCCAGTCCTAGGCTGCATAAACAGAGGGATAGAATCGAGATCATGTGAAGTGTTAATACCACTTGGTAAGGCCACACTTGGAATACTGAATTGCTTTGATCACCACGATATAAAAAAGATGTGGAGACTCTAGAAAGAGTGCAGAGAAGAGCAACAAAGAGGATTAGGGGACGGGAGGTTAGAACATATGAAGAAAAGTTGCAGGAATTGGGTATGTCTAGTTTAATGAAAAGAAGGACTAGGGGAGACATGATAGCAGTGTTCCAATATCTCAGGGGCTGCCACAAAGAAGAGGGAGTCAAGCTATTCTCCAAAGCACCTGAGGGTAGGACAAGAAGCAATGGATGAAAACTAATCAAGGAGAGAAGCAACTTAGAACTAAGGAGAAATTTCCTGACAGTTAGAACAATTAATCAGTGGAATAACTTGCCTCCAGAAGCTGTGAATGTTCCAACACTGGAAGTTTTTAAGAAGATGTTGGATAACCATTTGTCTGAAGTGGTGTAGGGTTTCCTGCCTAAGCAGGGGGTTGGACTAGAAGACCTTCAAGGTCTCTTCCCACTCTGTTATTCTATTCTAAGACTGCTGGCCATCCAAAAAACGGGGCTGTGTAAGCCGTGATGTATAGATTCTGTCGTTCTCTTAACTCCTGTGTATATAGAAAGGATAGGGAACGTTGGTTTGAATCTGCAGATGCCCGTGGTAAATCATGGGGTAATTGAGGCTTATGGATATAAAAGCACACTATGGTATAGTCAGTTATTTGATTTGCAAAAGCAACCTTTCAACGTTCATTGAGCGAACATGGCTACAAGGAGAGAGAGAAACACTCCAGAGTCAGCTGCAGTCAGTTTTATTGATTGGATTGATAATCCTAGCTTTTCATTTAGGAGCTAAGGCTATGGAGTCTATGGAGATCAGAGGTTGGTTTCAGGAGGTTCTGACCTGTTCTGGAGAACCGGTAGCAGAAATTTTGAGTAGTTCGGAGAACCGGTAGTAAAAATTCTGACTGGCCCCGCCCCCATCTATTCTCTGCCTTCGAAGTCCCAGCTGATCGGGAGGAAATGGGGATTTTGCAGTAATCTTCCCTTGGAGTGGGATGGGAATGGAGATTTTACAGTATCCTTCCCCTGCCACGCCCACCAAGCCATGCCACGCCCACCAAGCCACCCCACAGAACCAGTAGTAAAAGGTTTTGAAACCCACCACTGATGGAGATTCTCAGTCATCCAGATCATGGTTGTCCCCAAGGTATTTTTTTCAAGAGGCAACTGGATTTCTTGGTTTTTCTTTGAAGATGTTTCGCTTCTTCTCCAAGAAGCTTCTTCAGCTCTGAAGAAGAGCTGAGCTGAAGAAGCTTCTTGGAGGAGAAGCGAAACATCTTCAAAGAAAAACCAGAAAGTCCAATTGCCTCTTGAAAAAAACAAGAGGGGACAGTTGGGGACAATATGTCAAGTGCTCCCCTCTCCTCCTATTTGATTTGCAAATATACTGCATTTAGAATCCGTTGTAATTTTTGATTAGTCTTAGGCAACCCAAGGTAGAATGCATGGCAGAAATCTAGCTTTTTTGTGTGCTGTTTGTTTCATTCTTTTATTTGTTGTCCCATACAACAAAGGGATGTGGTGGCTCAGTGGCTAAGATGCTGAGATTGTCAATCGAAAGTCAGCAGTTCAGCGGTTTGAATCCCTAGTGCCGCATAATGGGGTGAGCTCCCGTTACTTGTCCCAGCTTCTGCCAACCTAGCAGTTCGAAAGCACATAAAAAATGCAAGTAGAAAAAATAGGGACCCCCTTTAGTGGGAAGATAACAGTGTTCTGTGAGTCTTTGGCGTTTAGTCATGCTGGCCACATGACCACGGAGACGTCTTCAGACAGCACTGGCTCTTTGGCTTTGAAATGGAGATGAGCACCGCACCCTAGAGTCGGGAACGACTAGCATGGGTGTCAGCAACCTGTGGCTCCAGAGCCACATGCGGCTCTTTGGGACCTCAGCTGTGGCTCCCTGTTGGGTGATCTGTGGTTCCTGGTGTTTTTTAACAACTGGTTCTCTGCCCTAATGACTGGCTGGGTAGGTGTGGCTGGGGGGGGGGGGTCATGTGACTGTTGGAAGTGAGTGACGTCAAGTTGGCCACACCCGCCCAGGTTTTGTGGCTCCTGGTGTTTTCTGTGGGAAACGGGTCCAAATGGCTCTTTAGCGTTTAAGGTTGCAGACCCTTGGACTAGCACATATGTGCGAGGGGAACCTTTACCTGTACAACCTTTACAACAACCCTGCAGAGATAAGTTGCAGTGAGACAATAGGACTGGCCCTTAAGTCCACAGGATGCTTCCATGGCTGAGACTGGATGTATCTCTGAATATATGATTTAATAATTTAAGAGAGTTGACGCAGTGAAGAAATTATGTTTTAGAACCTGCGTTGGAGCAGGCTCCCGCCTGCAAAGAAATGAACAGCTAATTATGTCATCATTTTTTGAACACACTTTATAGCTGCACCTGTCACTCACCTGCTCATGGGTTCAATCTCCCAAAAGTGTTTTATAGAGAAGAGTACTGTTTAGCCTTCTGTGCATTTTGGGGCCATTAATCCAAAATACCAGATTGTTCTAATGGGTTGTTTTTGTCTTCTTTTAAAGAGGTTTATGTCAGCGTTCCAGAAAAAAACCAACTCCAAGTTGTATTCGAAAACAGGAATGTTTTATTTCCCTTGGTTGAAGACTGGCCTGCAAATGATAAATTAGAAATATTAGATTTCAGCTATGATGCAGCTGTCAGATATAACAGAGCACAATTCTATGCAAACCTACTCAGCATAGTAGGAGTAAACTTTTAGGGAATAGAAAACAGGCGTGGAATTTGGAGAGCCTCTTGTGAGAGCTGCCACAAAATGGCTGCCAAGGGAAGGGAAGGGAAAGGAGAAACTGTCTTTTTGCAAAATAGTTGCCACTGTGTAGGTAACTGGTTATTAAACATTCATTTAGCAAAAGCTGGGGATTTTCTCTATCCATTCTTTCATTTTTATACTGTGGGAAGCCCTCCCTTCCAGAAGAATGAAATATTTTGGGAAATTTAAAAAGCAGAATATTATATTTCCCTGAATGAGAAATGGAGAAACATGTTTTTTTAGAGGCAGAAAGCAGCTCCCACTTTTTCTTAATAGCCCACAGCAGATATCAGCCTTTAAGAGCTTATTGAAAGAAGACATGCATCTAGATAGCTCTATCCATAAGCAAATACCCTCACCCAAGAGCCAAAACAGGACGAAAACCATTAAGCCACAGTGGGAATTGCATCACCCCCAGAGCAATCCAAACTTCAACCAAACCTGGGAGTTCAGACAAACACCTAGGATTTGCATTTCCTCTTTTGCCTATAGAGCCAGCTATGACCCCTACATGACCCCATAGGAATCTGGCAACAGCCAATAGAAGACATATTCTTGCACAGGAACTGGAAGCTCAAATACAAAAACCAAAGAAGGTATAAAAACCACCCATTTCTCAACTCCATTTTGTCAGCTGCCCAGAACCACTAACCCATGTGGTTATGCTTTATCAATAAACCATATTTCCAATTAGCCTCCATGTTTCCAGAGTCTTTCTCCCAGCTTGGAACTGGGCCAGATGGATATTTCTTCCCTCCAGGTTCAAAACATGGTTCTTATTAGTTTAGGTCACAAAAGCCCAACAAGGTAAAAAATAGAATATTAATTTAAAAGAACCAAGAAGAATATGCCGATACAATTACTACAAAGCTACTAAAATGACCATTCATTGCCTAAAGCAGCTCATTTTCTGAAGCAGCAGCAAAAGCTAACTTCAAAGAGCAACAGGATTTGGGGGCATCACTAAGAAACACTTTGAAAACTGAAAAACAACAAATATTTTGGGCAGGATGCAAATAGAGAAATATACCTACCCTTCGAATTGCACTCAGAAAAAACTGTTTATAATGAACATTCAGACGGTAGAGGAAGTATTAAATGGCTGTGGTCACTTTGATTCGCAAATATATTTGCATTTTGAATCCATTGTAGTTTTTGATTAGTCTTCAAAGGCAACCCAAGGCAGAAATCTAGGGTTGAGTTTTGTTTTTTTGTTTTTTTTTTTGGTGCTGTTTGTTTCATTCTTGAATTTTGTCATTGTGATTTAGGTCCTTTGTTGTTTGCCACACAGAGTTCATCTCTGGATTTAGGACTGGAGCAGGCTGTAAACATTTCAAAACCAACAAAATAAATATAAGTGGTGGGCTGAAATATTACCCCTTTGAAAGTCACCATTAGAGGCATAAATATTGCTGACTGGGGAATTCTGGGAATTGAAAACTACACATTAAAGTTGCCAGAGTTGAGAAGCACTGATCTAGAGCCGAGTTAGCCATAGATTAATACTCTTCAGTTCAGACACTATGCTAGATGATGGTTGTCTATATTCTGCTGGTGCAAAAGATGTTTGAAGTACCATCTGACCAAATATCTAGGTTTGACTATTTTATACACATCTAGAAAGTTAGCACCCACCCCTTCTAGAAGGATGTATTTTAGGAAGTATTAAAAAGGCAGAATATTATATTTCCTTACAAGAGAAACATGCCTTTGGAAAGCAGTTCCCACCTTTCCTAATAGCCCCAGCAGGACTGGGCCAGCCTACCTACAAGATAATTATACCTTCAGCTCAGTGGTGAAATCCAAATTTTTTTACTACCAGTTCTGTGGGCGTGGCTTGGTGGGCATGGTGTGGATAGATGGACGTTGCAGGGGAAGGATACTCCAAAATCTCCATTCCCTCCCCATTCCTGGGGGAAGGATATTACAAAGTATTCATTCCCACCCCACTCTGGGGCCAGCAAGAGGTGGCATTTGCCAGTTCTCTGAACTACTCAAAATTTCCGCTACCGGTTCTCCAGAACCTGCTGGATTTCACCCCTGCTTTCCAGGGTGTTGGGATTAAAATGTGACAGGACATAATAAGATTCTCAGCAGAGCTCACCACATGGCGCAAGCAAGCCCCTTCATCGCATCACCCAGACCAAACTTATCTCAGACAACCTCAGCTATGACCCCTGCATAACCCCTGGGAATCTGACCACCAATAGAATACATTTCTTGCACAGGAACAGGAAGCTCAAGGGCAAGGCCCAAGAGTGGGTATAAATACCTCTCTCTCTCTCCCTCTCTCTCTCTGTTGGAAGAAATATCCATCTGGGTTCAGTTCCATGTGGGGCGAAAGACACTGGAATCATGGCGGCTCTCCCTCCCTCTCTCTCTCTCTCTCTCTCTCTCTCTCTCTCTCTCTCTCCAGCTGCCCAGGACCTAAAGCCCATGTGGTCCTGTCCATCAATAAACCATCTTTCCAATCAGCCTCCATGTTTCCAGTGTCTTTCTCCCCACTTGGAACTGAACCCAGATGGATATTTCTTCCAACAGAGAGAGAGAGGGAGAGAGGAAGAGAGAGAGAGAGAGAGAGACCCCACTATCATATTACCACAAAGAAAACCCCATGTAGATGCATGAAGCTGCCAGACACTGAAGATTTTCATTTAATCAAAATTATGTCTTAGTGTTAGGGGACTCAACTCACAGAGTAGTTTTTTTTAAAAAATCCAGTTTTTCATTAATTTGATCTTGCCTTCCACAGAAGTCCTAGAATGGCACTCTAAGCATTCCATTGTCTGAATATCAAGCAAACAGTAAGAAAGCAACAGTCTGGTGTAGTGCTGGCCTAGAAAGCAGAGCGTGAGTTCTAATTCTGCCTTAGACATGAAAACCAGCTGGGTGATTTAAGGCCAATCACCAGAAGACAGAGACTTCTAATCCTGCTTTAGGCATAAAAGTCTGGTTGATTTTGGACCAATCACTCACTTTCAGCCCAATCTACCTCACAGGGTAGTTGTTATGGAGAAAACAGGAGGAAGGAGATTAAATACATTTGCTATTGTGAATTATTTATAAAAATTATAAAGGTGGGGTAAAAAAAATCTAAAAGAAAAGAACCTCTCATAATTCTTGATCCAGTACAGTATCATGGTTACGAATGCTGGCCTGGGAGTGGGGAATCTCTTCCTCTGGATGCAAAAACAATTACAGGAAGCAGATTTTTGTTCCTCTGGACCAGTATTGGTTGATCCTGGAGCTTTGCTGGCTGAGAGCCATATTTGGGGTATTGGAAGCAGCATTTAAAAAAAAAAAAGATGGTACCAGGGCCAAACGGAAATTGATTCAATTAAATGCCAGTTGGACTTTAATAAAGATGATGACATCAATTACATCCAGGTAGTATTCCCCATGCGCCCATCATTGTCTCCCAGTTTCCATTTTGATAATGGATAATTTCCTTGGACAAGCTCCAGAAAGCACCGATAAATTCCATATCTGGTCAAATAGCTCTGAAGGGGACTAACCATTTTATAATGCCTTGGTAAGGCCACACTTGGAATTACTGCATCCAGTTTTGGTCGCCACGATGTAAAAAAATGTTGAGACTCTAGAAAGAGTGCAGAGAAGAACAACAAAGATGATAAGGGGACCGGAGGCTAAAATGTAAGAAGAACAGTTGCTGGAACTGGGTACGTCTAGTTCAATTCAATTCAAACCTTTATTGTCAATGCACAACATGTGTACAATGAAATTGAATGAGCCTCCGTTGGTGCAACCCACCCAAGAACACAGAATACATCTCAATAAATCAATAATAGTCTGATGAAAAGAAGGACTAGGGGAGACATGATAGTAGTGTTCCGATATCTCAGGGGTTGCCACAAAGAAGAGGGAGTCAAACTATTCTCCAAAGCATCAGAGGCAGGGGTGAAATGCTCCCGGTTCGGACCGGATCGCCCAATCTGGTAGCAATGGCAGCGGGTGGTTCAGAGAGCCAGTAGCAAAAATCCCTGTGCCCCCCCACCATGCTCATCTGAGTTGCACGATCATCAGAGGCTTTTTCTTTTACTTTTACAAGCATTTTTTCTACAACCTCTTCCGACGAAAAAATGCTTTTAAAAGTAAAAAAAAAAAGCCTCTGATGATTGCCCGGCTCAGCTGGGATTGTCAGAGGCTTTTCAAAGCATTTTTTTCTGCAACCTCTTGCCCGAAGAGGTGGTAAAAAAAATGCTTTGAAAACTCTCTGACAATCCCAGCTGAGTTGCCTGATCGCCAGAGGCTTTTCAAAGCATTAGAAAAAATGCTTTGTAAAGTTTTTTTAAAAAAAAGTTGGCCACACCCACCCAGTCACATTAACCCCCCACCACCAAGTCATGCTCACAGAACGGGTTGTAACACATTTTACATTTCACCCCTGATCTGAGGGCAGGACAAGAAGCAATGGGTGGAAACTAATCAAGGAGAAAAGCAACTTAGTACTACGAAGAAATTTCCTGACAGAACAATTAATCAGTGGAACAACTTGGTTTCAGAAGTTGTGAATGCTCCAACACTGGACGTTTTTAAGAAGAGGTTGGGTAACCATTTGTCTGAAGTAGTGTAGGGTTTCCTGCCTAAGCAGGGGGTTGGACTAGAAGACCTCCAAGGTCCCTTCCAATTCTGTTATTCTATTCTATTCTAAGTAACAAGGGCTCTTCATGTTTTCCGATAAAGCTCCAGTCACTATTCGAACTGGACTAGGGGTTGAATATGAATAAAGGTGGTCCTTGACTTACAACAGTTCATTTATGACTGTTTGAAGTTACCAATGGCACCAAAAAAAAGTGACTTGTGACAGTTTTTCCACACTTAGGACAGTGGTGACATCCTTATGGTCACGTGATTAAAATTTAGACACTTAGAAACTGACTCTTATTTATGATGGTTTGCAGTGTTTCAGGGTCACATGATCACCTTTTGCAATCTTTCGACAAGCAAAGTCAATGGGGAAGCCAGATTCACTTAACAATTCAGTTCAGAATAGTAATCATTACTTTGCTTAACAGCCATTTTGCTTTAACAAATAACCATATAACCAAATAATGTAACAACCATGTTGCTTAACAAAGGAAATTTTGGTCACAGTTGTGGTCATAAATCAAAAACTAGTAGAAAGAACTGTGCTACAAAACTCCTTAAGGCCAATAGAGGCCAGCAAAGAATTTTCACTGTCTCTTTGTCGCCATCTATTGACCGTCTCAAAGTCTGCATCTGAGATTTTCAGAATGTAGAGCCTATATACCACAATTGTTCCTCAGTTGGTGGTCACTAAAAAGTCACATTTGCAATAAATTTAATCCCAGATTTCTCCCTGTCTTCTTCAAAATCTTCCCCGCATACAGCCAAAGGAACTTGGAAGCTCTGGCTTGGGAAATTCCAGAAAGACCTGCTGGACAATCTCAAGTGTACATTATATATAGTCCTCGACTTACAACCATTCGTTTAGCGACTGTTCGAAGTTACAACGGCTCTAAAAAAATTAACTTAGAGCTGGATCTCACATTACGACCATCAGAGCATCTCCGTGGTCACATGATTAAAATTCAGATGCTTGACAACCAGCATTATTTATAAGAGTTGCAACATCCTGGGATCACATGATCGCCATTTGCAATTCCCCCACCAGGTTCCAATAAGTAAAGTCAAGGAGGGGAACTCTGCTTAATTATTGCATAAGTCTCTTAACTGCAGTGATTCGCTTAACAACTGTGACAAAAAGGTCATAAAATAGGAGTGGTGTGGTGATTTAGAGTGCAATATTGCAGACAAACTCTGCCCACAGCCTGTATTTCAATTCTGACTGGCTCAAGGTTGACTCAGCCTCCCATTCTTCCAAGGTCATGAGGACCCAGATTGTTGGGGACATTATGTTGATATTTATATCAGCCTTTGTATTGAATAAATAGTTCTTGGACTGCTGGAGAAAAAATTATTTTTTAAAAACAAAACAAAATACTTAAGAAGGAAGAAATGAGTGGAATTGTGAAGGAGATAGACTTGCTTTTTCAAAATACAAAAGACATCATGGAGAAAGGATTTAAGGAGATTATGGAAAAAATGGAAAATGCCATATGGGGGATGATGATGAGTAAAGACCAAGACGCTCAGGAAAGGGAGGAGCCAACAGAAGAAACTAAGAAGGAAGAAGACAAAGAGGAGATAACAATGAAAATAATAGTGACTGATGAATTAAACCGGAGGAAAATATATTAAGAAAGTGGGAAGATATGTTTGAAAGGAAGACAGGGACCTGGATAGAAATTTTAGAGATTAGGCAGTCGAAGATGGTAGAGGTGGGAGGAATACCTCCTAGATTGAACATCCAAGAAGGAGACAGAGACAGAGACAAAGATTTAAGAGAGGAATTTGGGGGGGCAAGTCAAAAAAAAAGCATAGCAATTAAAGCATTGAAGCGGGCAAGAGACGATGGATAGATGATTTATTTTTTTGTTGTATTGATTTGCTCTTCCTTTTTCCTATATTTCTTTTAAAGCATAGCAATTAAAGTATTGAAGCAGACAGGAGATGATGGATGGATGATTTCTCTTTTTTGTTGTTGTTTTGAGTTGCTTTTCCTTTTCGCTCTCTCTCCTTTCCTTCCCCCCCCCCTTTCTTTAGGTAGGTGACATGATTAGAAGTTAGATAGGAAAGAAAGAAAAAATCTCTTAATAAAGGGGGATATGATTAAAAGCTAGATTAAGTGATAGAAATAAAAGAAGGGAGAATAATAGTGAATACATTGTTATATCATAAAATGAAAGTAATAAGAGAACACGTGGAATAATTGAACAATGATAGACTATAACTTAATACAAGTGTGTATTATTATTAGAAATACATAAGCAGATTGAATGTAATGATTATGATTAACCTGATTAGTTTTATTTCTGTTAGAATGTATGACACCCAGGTGCGACACTGTTCACGCATTGATTTGATATCTTTATAAAAAATAAAAACCTTGGGGGGAGGGGGGGGAAACAACTGTGACAAAAAGGTCATAAAATAGGAGTGGTGTGGTGATTTAGAGTGCAATATTGCAGACAAACTGTGCCCATAGCCTGGAGTTTGATCCTGACCTGCTCAAGGTTGACTCAGCCTCCCATCCTTCCAAGGTCAGTAAAATGAGGACCCAGATTGTTGGGGACATTATGCTGATATTTGTAAACTGCTCAGAAAGTGCTGTCAAGCATTCTGGAGTGGTATATAAGTCTACGTGCTATTGCTATTGCTTTTGATAAAATCAGGCATGACTCACTTAACAACCGCCTTGCTTGTGTTCATAAATGGAGAACTACCTGTAGCAGCAGAAGGAATTTCCTGTTCTAGTAGGTTTCTTCTTTTCAAACCAGAGCTGTTCTTGCCTGTTTGCAGAGTGATGGAAAGTCTCTCTTGCAGTGTGACTGCCTGTACCATCTGTTCTCCAGAAACTTTTATCTGTAGCTTGAAAACAAAATCACGGAGCCGGGGAATTTTCAAAGAAGTATGTTGACACTCTTTTTTTTACCCCTATGCTGTCTAATTACAAGCTGGAAGGAGAAACATCCAGGGACTAGCAAGCAGACAGATTTTGAACTTCTACATGTTGCCTCTGAAAAACAGCCAAATATTTACTACTTGGATGCATTCATGAATATGAAGTTAAACCAAATAAAAATAAACATCCAAAGCAAGAGACAGCGGGGCACGACAATCGTATATGAATTACCTTTTCAAATAGCAAACTTAAGAGCTCTAAAAACGTGGAGAGTTCCTTTTGTGTGTGCGTGGCTAATAGGGATTAAAAATAAGAAGTACTAGTGTCAACTCTGAAGGTGCAAATACTTGGAATGCTGACAATTTGTTTACATTAACGGGGATAAAGATTTACAAAACAAGTGCAATTGTATTTATCTAGGAATCGATTCCAAGATGACCCAAAGCTTTGTTCCAACTATTAGAATTAAATTTATTATTGACCGGTAACTTGCTTTCCAGTTCGGACAGCATTCATTCATTAGCATGGAACATTTTAATTTCTGCAAAGAGTTTGGTCCTTAGCCAGGGGTGGGTTCTAATTTTTTTTATGACCGGTTCTGTGGGCGTGGCTTATTTTGTGGGTGCGGCTTGATGGTCATGTGACAATTCTTTAGGATTTAGCAGAGGTACTGGTCTACCAGGCTTTTAACTGCTTGCAGAGCTGTACCGGTCTACCCATTTATTTTTGCAGGCACCGGTCTACCCATTTATTTTTGCAGGCACCGGTCTACTCATTTGTTTTTGGAGGCACTGGTCTACCACCAAACTGACTTTTACCACTGATCAGCTCTAGAGCGGCCCTTTGAAGCCCCGTGGCAAGAGTTTAAACAGCTTTTCCTTATAGCCCATCAGCTGGGACTCAGGAGGTAGCAATAGATTGGGGGTGGGGCCAAATAAAAGATAAGAATAACACGGGGGGCGGGGCTGAGGGGCAGGGGGGGGTAGAACCAGTTCGGTGATGTCATATCGTCACCGCTACCAGCTCGGCAGAACTGGTGGAACCGGGAGGAACCCACCACTGTCCTTAGCTGATCTTGTAAAAAAACTGTTATATTTGTTGGAAGAAATGTCCACCTGGGTTCAATTCCAAGTGGGTAGAAAGACACTGGAAACATGGAGACTGCTGGGAAGGATGGGTTTTAATAGTGAACAGGATCACATGGTTTGAGGTCCTGGGCAGAAATGAGCACATGGGAGGGAGAGAGAGATTTATACCAGGAGTGAAATCCAGTAGCTTCTGACAGGTTCTGGAGAACCGGTAGCGGAAATTTTGAGTAGTTTGGAGAACTGGCAAATGCCACCTCTGGCTGGCCGCAGAGTGGGGTGGGAATGGAGATTTTGCAATATCCTTCCCTCAGGAGTGGGGAGGGAATGAGGATTTTGCAGTATCCTTCCTCTGGAGTGGGGTGGGAATGGAGATTTTGCAGTATCCTTCTCCTGTCATGCCCATCAAGCCACGCCCACAGAACCGATAGTAAAAAAATTAGGATTTCACCACTGATTTATACCCTCTCCTGGGCCCAGCTTTGGAGCTTCCTGTTCCTGTGAAAGAAAGGTATTCTGATTGGTTGTCAGACTCCCACAGGGCCATGCAGGGGTAACTTTGTAGGTTGTCTTGAGTCCCAGGCTTGGTTGAATCTTGCTGGGTGATGTAATCTCCCCAGGTGCCATGTGGTGAGTTCTGTTGCTAGATGGGTAGTGGGCTAATCCTATCATGTCCTGAGGGCCATGTTTTAATCCCATCACCCTGGAGCTGACGGGGAGGGGGGGCAGGGAGCTGCAGGGAGCTGCTTTGTCTTTAAAACATGTTTCTCCCTTTCTCATCCAGGAAAATATAATATTCTGCCTTTCCAGCATTTCTTAAAATATTTAATTCTTCTGGGAGGGGGGTAGGTGCTAACTTTCTTCATATTTTTATAGCATCTATATTTTCCTCGTTGTAATACTGTATATGTCTATATGCACTTATATTTTCTTCTACAATCATCTATTTTTAATTACATACATCTGTATTTGCTAGCTAAATTATATATCTGAAGAAAGAAGACCTAAATTCTACCACCACTGATTAGTCTGTAATACAGATTGTCCTCAACGTACGACCGCAATTGAGCCCAAAATTTCCATGGCTAAGCAGGACAGTTGTTAAGTGTGCTTTGCCCCATTTTACGACCTTTCTCGCCATTGTTGTTAAGTGAATCACTGCAGTTAAGTTAGTAACACGGTTTTTAAGCGAATCTGGCTTCCCCATTGACTTTGCTTGTCAGAAGGTCGCAAAAGGTGATCACATGACCCTGGGACTCTGCAACCGTCTTAAATATGAGTCAGTTGCTAAGCATCCGAATATTGATTACATGGGGATGCAATCACGGTCATAAGTGTGAAAAAAGATCATAAGTCACTTTTTTTAGTACCATTGTAACTTTGACGGTCACTAAATGAATAGTTGTAAGTCGAGAACTACCTGTATATAAAAGGCACTCTTGAGACCATCCAACAGGACTTTTTGGTGAAGCTGAAATGTACTGGAGGAATTATTGCCACTTTACCTCAGGCAAATCCCTTTAAGACAGCCTGATATGATTTGCTCAAGATTATACAAGGAGTGAACGGTAGAAGCAGTGGTGGGATTCAGCCGGTTCGGGCGGGTTAGAGCGAACTGGTTGTTAAATTGCTAGCTTGCCCCGCCCCGTCCTGCCCCTCCCAGGAATCCCCACGAGCCCTATTTTGGCTCCCAGGTAAGTGTAGGGAGGCCTACTAGGCTCAAAATGGGGTTCAGGGAGGGTGCAGTACAGCCCCCCCCCCCCGTGACCCATTTTTGGTCCCAGGAGGCTGCAGGAAGGCCTACTAGGCCCAAAATGGGGCAGAGGGGGGCAGTGCCCCCACGGCCCATTTTTGCTCCTAGGGGGGTGCAGGAGGCTGAGTACTGCCTGTCACATCCCCTGGCCACACCCACCATGGCCACGCCCACCCACCCAGTCATTAGGGCAGAGAACTGGTTGTTAAATTCATAATCATAATCATAAGTTTATTTGTCAAGCATATATAAGATAACAAGTTTGAATCCCACCACTGGTACCAATTCCTTTCAGAAGCATGGCCCAAATCTATAACTGGGCAGCTATTTACCAA
The DNA here is from genome assembly GCA_012654045.1 of Ptyas mucosa. Taxonomy (NCBI): domain Eukaryota; kingdom Metazoa; phylum Chordata; class Lepidosauria; order Squamata; family Colubridae; genus Ptyas; species Ptyas mucosa. The sequence continues at coordinate 18,529,321 of WNWU01000013.1, forward strand.
CTGTTTTTTTGCCAGAAATGCAGGCAGATGTCTAAAAAAAGAGAACATGGAAGTGTGGAACGAAAGCAAAGGATCTCCTCGGAGAATCGAGAAAAAGAAATGTTCATTTTTAAGAGAAAGATAATGTGCTGCCATTGAAACAGATGGATGATTTAGGTGTAGTGGGGATTTCTGACTTAGGCAAATAGAGTCTGGTAGCATCTTTTCTGACTAACAAATGTTATTCAAGGGCAGCTCAAGAAAGCGTATGTCTTTTAATGAAATGTGTTAGTCAGAAAAGTGGGTGTTTTGCCACCACACACAAATCTAGTTTTCTTTCTACAGTGGCTTCAGCACAGAAATCCTTTACAGCTTCTATACCTGCTGTCCACCCACCACCCCAAATTAGATAATTTTGGAGGAGGAATTCATTTGTTAATTGAAAAAAAAAATGTTTTAAATGGAGCCTCTGTAATAAGGGGCAGCATTTGTCTTAAAGGTCAGTGTCTGGAGGTTTATCAGGTTGCACCAGTGGTGGGTTCCTCCAGGTTCGGCCCGGTTCTCCCGAGCCGGTAGCGGTGACGATATGACGTCACCGAACGGGTTCTGCCCCTCCGCC
>WNWU01000013.1:18534102-18655295 GCA_012654045.1 Ptyas mucosa
TTGAAGACGTTTCACTTCTCATCTGAGAAACTTCTTCAGCTCTGACTGGATAGTGGGGAATGAAAGGATTTTAGTCAGAGCTGAAGAAGCTTCTCGGATGAGAAGCAAAACCTCTTCAGAGAAAAACCAGAAAGTCCAGCTGCCATTCCCACCCCCCAAGAGATCTGCTTGAAGAACTGGGCGGGACCAGAGGACAGGAGGCCACACCCCCTTCGGGAAGAGCCGCAAGGTTAGGAGAAAAGCGAGCCTTTCGTTCCCAGCACCCGCCAGTCTGACGGTCCATGCAAGGGGCGATGGGTGATTAATAAGAAGCTGAGAGAGCATCAAGGACCCCTTATTGCTATAATGTCACCCTCAATGAATGTTTCCCAGCTTGGCTCCATTTTAAGAAGAACCCCTTGTGATGATATCCCAACCTGTAACATCAGACAGCTGGCATGTTGCAAATCCCTCCTATGAAGCCATGTCATTCAAGGGGATCTGGGAAGTGCATCTTCTCTCATAGCCCCCCTCCACTGGAATAGCTTTAGTCTCAGCCCAAGATCCAAAGAGCCCCCAAACAGCTCTTTTTTAGCGTCTTCCAGAGACATTCAGCTAAAATATGGGAAGGACCCAGAGGTGGGTTTCAGCAGGTTCTGACCAGTTCTGGAGAACCGGTAGCGGACATTTTGAGTCGTTCACAGAACCGGTAGTAAAAATTCTGACTGGCCCCACCCCCATCTATTCTCTGCCTCCCAAGTCCCAGCTGATTGGGAGGAAATGGGGATTTTGCAGTAACCTTCCCTTGGCGTGGGGTGGGAATGGAGATTTTACAGTATCAGGGAGGGAGAGGAAGGGAAGAAAGGGAAAAGGAGAGGAAGGAAAGGTAGGGGATAGGAGTAGGAGAGAAGGTGAGTATGGGGAAGAGAGGAGTGGGGGAAAGGAAGGGGTAGTAGGATGAGGTAGGAGAGGAGGGAAGAGAAAGTAGGAGAGGAGAGGAGAGGAGGGAGGGAAGGGAAAGAGGAGAAGAAGAAGGGTTGTTGCGAAATGAGGGAAGAAAGGATAGAAGAGCAACTCCGAATGTAATTAAAATGCCTTATTTTAATGCTTTCTTTAAGGAAAACATGTATATCTAGGATTAATTATGTATAAGAAAATGTACATTTTATATTATGTGTATAAGAAAACTGAAAAACTTTTCCAGAAAAAAAAAGATTTTACAGTATCCTTCCCCTGCCATGGCCACCAAGCCACGCCCACCAAGCCATGCCACACCCATCAAGCCACACCCACAGAACCGGTAGTTAAAATATTTTGAAACCCACCACTGGAAGGACCCATTGCAGCAAGAGGTGTCTTTTACTGTGCCTGTTGTCTTTCCGTTTGACCATCTTCTCCTCTTTATGCTGTTGCTCATTGTAATGACTTTTAAAGTCATTGCTTTTCAAGTTTTAATCCATATTCAGCCTAGGGGCATTCTGGAGGCTGAGAAGGGGGGCTGAACTACTAATATGACTGTTTTGTGGTGTTTTTTTTATTGGTTTGTTTTGTATTGTATTTTGTAAGCTGCCCAGTGTCGGCTAGAGTGGGGGAGCTATAATTACATTTAATGAAATAAACCAATATGTAAATCGATCAGTAAATCAGTGAGTGTAATTAAGGGCGAGATTATACTTTGATCTATAGTAAAAGGTTGTTTAATTAAATCTATAAGGCTGCTCAGCTCTACTCTTATACAGGGAGTCCTCAACTTTACAACAGTTCATTCAGTGATCATTCAAAGTTACAAAGGGCACTGAAAAAAGTGACTTATGATCATTTTTCACACTTATGACCGTGCCAGCATCCTCATGGACATGTGATTTACATTCAGATGCTAGACAACTGACTCACATTTATGACGGTTGCAGTGTCTTGTCACCCCCTTTTTGTGACCCTCCGACAAGCAAAGTGAAGGGGGAAGCCAGATTCACTTAACAACTATGGCAAGGAAGGTCGTAAAATGGGGCAAATTCCATTAACAACTGTCTCACTTTGTACAGAAATTTTGGCCTCAATTGCGGTCGTAAGTCAAGGACTTCCTATACTTAGATGTCAAGGGCTGTGTTTCAATTAATGCAGTCAACTGTACTAAAATAAAGATGTTGTTTATATAAATAAGCATAGAAATTTTAAGACATGATTAAAAAATGGAAAAAGGAAATTTTGGCAAAAATTGTAACTGAGTAGAATGTATTTGAATATGTTAAATTGTATAAGTTATGATATGGCCAATACTCTGTTCATAAAATATGTGGGGGGAAATGGAGGGGGAAAAAAATCAATAAAACTTTATTTAAAAAAATGGTATTAAAATATATAGATTGGAGAAACCAGATTTACTTAACAAATGTGGCAAGAAAAGTTGTAAAACGGGGCAAAACTCACCAATTTTTTCACTTGGCAACATAAATTTTGGGCTGAATTGTGGTCATAAAATGAGGATTACCTGTAGATCCTCAATCCATCCATCCATCCATCCATCCATCATGGCAAATCAAAGCAACTTTTGGAGTTAAAAGCAGGAGCTCCTACCTGCCTTTTGAGGAGGTTGTTTTAGGCCTTTCAAAACATGAAACAAGGCCAAACGCTGTTTTAAGGTTTACATCATTCTTCACTGGCAGAAAATGTTTGCGTGATGTTCCCTGGGCCCTGGGGAATTACATTCAGCACAGATGTATTTTGAAATTCTTTTCTGGCAAAGTGTACTCTAAAATTATGGTGCAAAAATAAAAAGGAAAAGCACGCTTCTAGAGAGTGGCTTGGCCTTTCTAAAATATGTCTCAGCAGGTATCGTATTTTTCGGAGTATAAGACGCACCTTAGTTTTTGGGGAAGAAAATAAGAAAAAAGCTGATTGCTGGGTGGATCAGCCTCCTGGAATACCCCCAATCAGCTGTTCCTAGAGGTGAATTTTAGCAACAGGTTTGTTGGTTGTGAGCTCTGTGCCTTGCTTTTTTTTTCTGCCTCTGAAACTTCTGAAACTCCATTTCAGAAAAAACTTTTTTTCTGCCTCTGAAAGCAGAGGCTTTTTTTCCTGAAGCTTCTTTTCAGAGGCTTTTTTTTCTGAAGCTGTTTGGAGGCTTTTTTTCTGAAGCTTTTTTTTTTCCCTGAAGCGGTCCCGTTGTGAACCGGTAGTAAAGGTAAGTAGAACTCACCCCTGCCTGGCATGTATATACAATAGTTGCAGCTTTCCAGGGTCATTCAAGCACCGTTTGCAATCTTCCCAGCCAGCTTCCAACAAGCAAAGTCATTTGCTTAACAACCACCCCATGTGCTTAAAAACTGTAGTGGTTTGCTTAACAACTGGGGGGGAGTTGTAAAATCAGGCAAGATTTACTTAACAGTCACCTAGCTTAGCCACAGAAATTCTGGCCCCAGTTGTGGTCATAATTCGAGGATTCTCTGAATGGAGTGGAATGGAATGGAATGGAATGGAATGGAATGGAATGGAATGGAATGGAATGGAATAGAATAGAACAGAACAGAACAGAACAGAACAGAACAGAACAGAACAGGAATAACAGAGTTGGAAGGGACCTTGGAGGTCTTCTAGTCCAACCCCCTGCTTAGGCAGGAAACCCTACACAATTTCAGACAAATGGTTATTCAATCTCTTCTTAAAAACCTCCAGTGTTGGAGCATTCACAACATCTGGAGGCAAGTCAGGAAACTTCTTCTGGGTTCTAGTTGCTTCTCTCCTTGATTAGTTTCCATCCATTGCTTCTTTTCTTGCCTTCAGGTGCTTTGGACCATACACCTCACAAATGTATGAATGTAACAGTCGTAACATTCAGCAGATTAATTTACCATGAACCTCAAAATTTAGTGTCAATATTAAAAAAAAGTCCGAACTTCTACATTTCCTAGGTCCAATAATGGCACCTTTCTATGCATCCATCCTCCATTTTAATCTAGCAAAGGTAATTCTCGACTCCTTTAGTGACCATTCAAAGTTACAACAGCACTGGAAAAAGCGACTTATGACCCTTTTTCACACTTATGACCATGGCAGATATCCCCTGTGGTCACGTGATTTACATTTTGGACGCTTGGCAACTGGTTCACCTTTATTACGAATGTGGCAAGAAAAGTCGTAAAACAGGGCAAAACTCCTTGAGCAAGGTAAATTTTCAGGTCAATTGTGGTCGTAAGTCGAGGACTGCCTGTAGCCAATTCTAAGGACGAGTAGACCAAGCCTCTATTTATCAGGGGGAAAAAATATGGGAGAAACTCCATTTGATTCCCTATTTCTTATTCCAAACTAACCGACAAGATTTTTTTCCAACTAGACACAGTTGAAAATTAGTGCTATTCAGCACAAAATGTCATTTTATTTGTTCAGTGCTAGATACAGAGCGAAATCACCATCCAACTTCCAAAATACAAAGCTCACAGCGTTTGAAGCATCCAGCTTTCACACAGCCAGCTGCTTATTGTATGCAAAGGCATACAATTATTAAATATCAAATGTATAGAAAATCTATTCCAGCATCTGGAATCAGGTTCCCCCAGGTGAAGGAGAAAGGGGCTTTAAGATAGAAGGACAGAAGAATTTAAGGCTTCATACAGCACCGAGGATTGTCAGCATGAAATGAACCCCTTAAACTCAAAACCTTTTGAATTAAGGGGGCAACTTGTCTCAGCCACCGGCATACAGGTAGTCCTTGATTTACAACCGCTCGTTTAGTGACTGTTCAAAGTTACAACGGCACTAAAAACAAAAGGGACTTTTTCATACTTATGCCCATTGCAGCATCCCCGTGGTTACGTGATCAGAATTCAAGATGCTTGGCAACAGCCTCGTCTTTATGACGGTTACACAATCCCAGGGTCATGCAATCACCTTTTTGTGACTTTCTGATGAGCAAAATCAACGGGGGGGTGCCAGATTTCTCTTTGCAACTTAACTTTATCAACTTAACTGCAAGGGATTCACTTAACAACCGCAGCAAGGAAGATCGTAAAACGGGGCAAAACTCACTCAACTGTCTCGCTTAGCGGCAGAAATTTTGGCCTCCACTGTGGGCGTAAATCGAGGACTACCTGTTATCAACCAGGGCTGTGGGTTACCCTGTCTCCCGAACTCTCTTCCGTTGTTATTCCCAATGCAATTTTCCTCTGTCGCCATATAAAAAGTGGGTTTTTCCATGGCATCTCTCTACTCCCACCCCATGTACTTGCTTGGCTGATCTGCATACCCCACCCTCTTCCCCACCTTCCCCTGCTTCCATTTTGCAATTAGGTGTCACTTGTTTTTGACCTGAATCCACTAGAACTGTATTTGCTTTATTTTTTTATCCCCCCCCACCCCCCCACCGCAGCATCTGTTTCTGGGATCTTCCACAATTCTAAGCCGAGACGGTGCATTTGAAACTCTCTAAAGGAAGCTGAATGCAGAACAGAGCCTTGGATAGTACAGTGGTCTAAAGCCCTGTTATTAACATCAGCTGCCTGCAATTATTGCAGGTTCGAATCTCACCAAGGCTCAAGGTTGACTCAGCCTTCCATCCTTTCTAAGGTAGGTAAATTGAGGACCCAGTTTGTGGGGGCAATAAGCTGACTTTGTATAAATATACAAAAAGTATGAAGGCTATTGCTTAGCGCATTGTAAGCCGCCCTGAGTCTCCGGAGAAGGGTGGCATATAAATCAAATTTTAAAAAAAAAATAAAAAAAAAAACTCGGGACAAACCCCACTGGCTGAGACTGCTAAAAAAAAAAACCCAGTTAAATCTGAAAGGCTGCAGAGTCTTGTACAGGGAGTCCTCAACTTATCGTTGTTCACTTAGCGACCGCATAAAGTTACAACAGACTTCCCTGCCCGGGAGATGGGGGGGGGGATTTAGGATCTGGATTTTAATTTCTGACAAACCGGCTGTCCCTGGATCGTGTGCCTCCGTTTCGTGACAATTTTGCTGTAAACGTTTGGTTTGCGTCACAACAAAAGTCGTAAAATCCTGTCGGTTACATGGGTGATCCGATCTGTTAACTGCCACAAGTTACGACCGTGATGGGCAAGCTCCGCTACGATCGTAATTTGAGAACTACCTGTATGCTGGATCTAAGGGGGAACATCGGCTAGTGCTACAGGCCATTTCTAAAGCGAAGGGATACATAGGGCGAAATGGCCACAGAAATCAGTAATCTGTGCCTTTGGAACTACCCCATTTTCCCAATCAATCCCTATGTCACAGGTCCTCAAACTTGGCGGCTTTAAGACTTTAAGCATAGCTGGCTGGAGAATTCTGGGAGTTGAAGTCCACAAGTCTTAAAGCCGCCAAGTTTGAAGACCTCCGCAGGGCCTGTCATGATTTTGGCACCATTACACTTCAGGTAATGCCACTGGAGCAGGGGTGCTATTCAGCAGGTTCTGGAGAACCGGTAGCGGACATTTTGAGTAGTTCAGAGAACCGGCAAATACCACCTCTGGCTGGCCCCCGAGTGGGGTGGGAATGGAGATTTTGGATTATCCTTCCCCCAGGAGTGGGGAGGGAATGGGGATTTTGCAGTATCCTTCTCATGCCACGCCCACCGAGCCACACCCACAACATCAATAGTAAAACAAAGTTGAAGGATGACATCCTCCCGATTTTGGAATCTGCATGAATTAATCTGCCAGTTTCAGCTCAAGCTCCTCCCCCCCTTTTTTTTTTGCCTAAAAGAAAAACCTGCTTTTATAAAACTGGAACTATTTGTTTTCAGAAATGTTTGCAGAAAGGCCGAGAGCTGTCCAGTCAATGCCCTCCCAAGACACATCGTATGGAGTGGCTTTAATTTACAAGCCTTGGTTACTGTGCCTGCGCCAACAGCATTTTAAGCTGAAAACCTTATTGCACGTTTTAAAAACGTTGACGGGCATTTCAATCCCATGTGGGCATCACCCAGAATTGCAGAAAGGAAAATGTTTGCCATCTTCAGTGGTGTGAAATAATAGCTTTGTGTCCAGTTGAGACTGCTTGAGTGGGCAGGGCAGAGCTGAGCGTTAGAAAAATCATGGAGACAAAGTTGGTTGGATTGATGGGCTAGGTTTCTTCCTGCTGTGGATATTTTAAGCTTTGTAGAAATATTCCAATCGTGGGTGCTTTCTCAATACTCCCAAGGTTGATTTATCTCAATGAGATCTAGTCTCATGCAAGAGAATACAAGGCATTACTCATTTGTGACCAGTGTTAACTGGGCTTCTTTTCAAACAGTTCCTTACAATTTTGCTTTTGGGTCTTTTTACCCGTAGGAACACAGAAGCACCGATTTTATATTGCTAGATTTTTTTTCTGGGAAATAGAGAATTTTAGCCAGGAGGTACCATAAATGTGTTTGAAGCAAGAATATGTCTTAAATTCCCCCCCCCCCAAAAAAAGGCACTCAAGGGGATATATCCTACCCCTTACTGGTATCTGATACTGAGATATACTGCTCCTGAATAGGGAAGTTCCATTTAGAAGTTGATACTTTTTCATTGCTGTGATGCTATGTTGGTACTCACCCTAAACTCTGCCCCCAGGAGAAGCAGAAATCACGATTTACATCCTGCCAGCCAAAATTTATGTCTCAGTTCTGGGCATCCTAGAAAAAAAAAACCTGACCTTTTCTAAATTTCAAAGGATAACATATGGCTTTTCTCCCATCTTCCCAGATTTGTTTAAAAAGGTTGACTTTATACAACCGGCAGTTCCACCCGCTGGAACTACAATTCCTAGCCAGCATGATGTAGTGACCAGGAACCATGGGAGTTGAAATCCACACGCGCAGAGGTCACCCAGTTGGGAATGATGGTCTAAGGTTCGGGGCAGTGCTTCTCAACTTTAGCTACTGTAGGGTTATGAAGACTTCTGATCCCAGAATTCCCCAGCCAAGATGGCTGGTTGGGGAATTCTGAGAATTGAAATCTTCATATTTTATGGAGAAACACTAGCCTAGGCCAGGGATGTTGGGCCAAGCTGTCTCAGGAATTCTGGGAATTGAAGTCCACAGGTTGTAAAAGGGTCACATTTGCCCACCCCTGGCCTAGGGGACTGAATAGAGTAGAGCTGGAAGGGGCTTGTGAGGTCTTCTAGTCCAGACCCTTGCTCAAGAAGGAGAACCTATTACATTTCAAATAAATGATTTTCTTCTTAAAAACCTTCAGTGATGGAGCACCCATGATTTCTGAAGACAAGCTGGGATATAATATACACCAAACCCCTTAACCTTACAAAACAACCGGCATTTTTATAGAGGTTAGCACTAAGGGGAGAATAGTCCCCAAAGATGCATCAAAGCATTTAGCACCCCACTTCTAGTATCCTAAGGTAAAGGTTCTCCTCACACATATGTGCTAGTCGTTCCTGACTCTTCCGTTTCAAAGTGGAAGAGCCAGCGCTGTCGAAAGACGTCTCTGTGGTCATGTGGCCGGCATGACTAAACACCAAAGGCGCACGGAACGCTGTTACCTTCCCGCCATTTTTCCCCTATTTTTCTACTTGCATTTTTTATGTGCTTTTGCACTGCTAGGTTGGCGGAAGCTGGGACAAGTAACGGGAGCTCACCCCGTTACCCGGCACTGGGGATTCAAACCGCTGAGTGGCTGACCTTTCGATCAACAAGCTCAGTGTCTTAGCCAGAGCCATCACGTCCCTCTTTTAGTATCCTACAGACAGCTAATAAGAGTTCGCCCAACTATCCTTATGGGCATCAGGTTGGGGAAAGCAATTTTTAGACCTCCTACCCATTGTTCTCCACTAACTAGAGCTTGGGAACCAATAGGAGGATTACCGTAAAAAAATGTTCTGGAAGAATAATCAAATCCCAGCTTATGCAGGCCATGTTTTCTATTACTGAATGAGCAAGCATCTCTGTCCACAGAGACACAGACCTAGGAAATTGGATCTTCCTGCTTTTGGTTTGCTTCTTTCAGCAATCCCTACCTCCACTCGAACCTGAAGGTTTCCAACAGCAGCGAAGCAAGATCCAAAGCTATCTGCAATACAAGTAGCCCTCAACTTACAACCATTGATTTAGTGACCGCTCAATGTTACTACGGCACAGGAAAAAAGTGACTTATGGCTGTTTTTCGCACTTACGACAGTTGCAGGATTCCCCAGTCACGTGATCAAAAATTCTGACACTTGGTAATTGGCTCCTACTTACGAAGGTTGCGCTGTCCGGGGATCATGTGATCCCCTTCTGACAAGCAAAGTCAATGGGGAAGCCAGATTCACTTAACTATATTACTAACTGAACAGCCGCAAGGATGGACTCAACAACTGTGGCAAGAAAGCTCGTAAAATGGAGCACAACTCAACGACTGTCTCGCTTAGCGGCAGAAATTTTTGAGCTCAACCGTATCAACAAAGGAGAGTATTTGTAGCTCAGGGTTAGAATGAGGGGTCCTTGATGCTCTCTGAGCTTACCGGTAGTTGTTTTCTTGCAGATGTTTCCTTATCCTAGTAGAGTAGAGTAGAGTAGAGTAGAGTAGAGTAGAGTAGAGTAGAGAAGAGAGTTTGGAATAGAGAATAGAGAATAGAGTATATAGAATAGAATAGAAAAAATAGAGAATAGAATAGAATGTAGAATAGAGAGTATAGAATAGAGAAGAGAATAGAGAGTAGAGAGTAGAGTATAGAGTATATAGAATAGAATAGAAAAAATAGAGAATAGAATAGAATGTAGAGTAGAATAGAGAGTAGAGAATAGAGAATAGAATAGAGAATAGAGAATAGAAGAGAATAGAGAGTAAAGTATAGAGTATAGAATAGAAAAAATAGAGAATAGAATAGAATGTAGAGTAGAGTAGAATAGAATTCTTTATTGGCCGATTGTGATTGATACACAAGGAATTTGTCTTCGGTGCATAAGCTCTCAGTGTACATAAAATATATAAGTGATAAATCATGATCATAGCCATCATAAATACATTCATCATCATCAAACTAGTTAAGATCATCAGTGCTAGTAACTACCTAGTTTGGATAATGAAATGTCTGCAAGAAAACAACCAAGCTCACCAAGAACCAAGGGCTCAATTGTGGTTGTAAGTAGAGGACTACCCGTACAAGATGCACACTGGTTATATCTCTTCCGTTCAAATTTCTCCCCAAACGCATCAGTAAGAATTAGGAACTAGTACAGTGTTTTTTTTTTCCAAGGATGAAGTTGATTTCCAGTTATTTCCAGCAACATAGAGCCCCAAGGATTCTAACCGAGGTGGCATCAGAAGTTCTTAGTTATGGCAATTTTTTTTTAAAAAAAAAATCACATTCTGCTAAAGGAGGAAAAAAAAAATGGCTACCCAGGTCTTCTCTGGGAAAGGGGACCAGGGGCTATAAAACTGTAGTGTTTCATCGTTGCAATGTAGTGTTTAAGTGTGATTCTTTGGTCTCAGCATCTGGATTTTTGTTTTTAAGGTCCTGAAGGAAGAGTCTCGAGGCAGAGAAGGACCCCGTCAAATTCCACACAAAACAGCCAAGGATGGCTTCAAACCCACAAGCTTGCCCTCCCAGCTGTAACTCGGCATCGGGGAGTAACGTTTTGCAAACTATATCACAGTGTGGCCGAAATGTAAGCTGCCCTCCTGGAAGATTTGGGCACTTGAGGGGACCCCAGTGCCGAAGACACGGGCCCTCCCCCCAAGTGGAAGGAGGGGCTCTGGGTGGCCCCTTGGGAGCCTAATGGCCTATCTGCCGGTCATCGTAGGTGCTGTATCGCTTGACGTGAATGCGCCTGACTCGGTCACGCGGCTCGTAGTTGCCGTCCTCGTCTTCTCCGCGAGAAGCCTGGCTCCGATTTTGGCTCGTGGCCTCCAGCAGGGAATTATCAGGCACCCGGGGAGTCTCGTATAACAGGATGTTCAGCGTTTCCTCGTAGATGCGTGCCTCAGGGAATTCGACCTGGAGGAAGAAGAAGATGCAGTTTTTGGAAATTTAGCAGTGGTTTCATTCTGCCTCCTTCACATGTACCATCACTTGTAACCCTGAGATCTCAGAAGAATCAGGGGCCTGAAAGCTACCGGGGTCGTGTTATCATATGCGGTGGACATGTGTAGAAGCAAAAAAGCATTGGACAAAAATCCGTATGTGGTTGGAGAAGATGATGCAACAGCATATTGGTCTAAAACCTGAACTATTCCTGTTGGGGATTTTACTAGAAACATATAGTAAAGAAAATGTATATTTGATTATTCATGTAATAACTGCAGCTAGAATTGTATTTGCTCAAAATTGGCAAACTGAAGAGATCCCTGCAGAGGAAAATGTGATTAGAATGTGCAGAAATGAATAGATTAACACTTGCAATTAAAGGAAAGGAACAATCCGATTACTATAATATATGGGAGTTATTTTATCAATGGTTAGAGAATAAATATGAAAGCAATGTATTATAAAGTTAAATAAGAAGAAAAATGTTACAACAATAGGTATGTTAAGTATTAGTATTAATATAAGAATAAATACAAATAATGAATATGGTGGTAAGTTTTAACTGTTATGACACAAAAAAATTGTACCCAGACGACACACTGTTTAATGAAAGATGAAATGTTTGTATTAAAAGAAAATAAAACTTAGGAAAAAAAAATCCTCCCACAGTTGCCATTTGTCAGGCGGAAGAAACCAGGCCCCAGGATAGGGTTCAAAAGTACAAGTAGTCCTTGACTTATGACTACAGTGGAGCCCAAAATTTCTGTTGTTAAGGGAGACATCTGTTAAGTGAGTTTTGTCCCATTTTACAACCTTTCTTGCCACAGTCATTAAGTGAACCATCGCAGTTGATAAGTTACTAACCCGGTTGTTAAGTGAATCTGGCTACCCCATTGACTTTGCTTGTCAGAAGGTGGCAGAAAGTGATCACATGACCCTGGGACCCTACAAAGGTCATAAGTATGAACCACTTGCCAAGCATCTGAATTTTGATCACATGATTGTGGGGATGCTGCAAAGGTTGTAACTTTGAAAAGCGGTCATAAGTCAATTTTTTTCAGTGCTGTTGTAACTGAACAATCACTAAATGAACTGTTGTAAGTTGAGGACTACTTGTACAACGAGTTTATTTCATGCTACCTATACATAAGAATCTGAACTACTGACTGTCAAGGCAAACTGGTGCTAGATTAAAGTCAATGGAATTCATAGGGGGCTGGACTTTTGTGGGAGTGTAGGGATTGCAAACTGATGACATATTTGACCCCGCCCTCAGTCTAAGCCTGGTAATCTCCTACATCACCAGAGATATTTGGGGGAATATATGCATACTTCCAGTATTGCCCTTTAATTACGGATGAGGAGGGGAAAAAATTAAACACAGTAAGTCCTTGACTTACCATTTGTTTAGTGACTGTTCAAACTTAAAATGGCACTGAAAAAAGTGACTTATAACCATTTCTCACACTTATGATTGTTGTACCCATCCCTACGGTCACATAATTGAAATTCAGCTACTTGGCAACTGACTCGTATGTATGATGGCTGCATTGTCCCAGGGTCATGTAATAGCTTTTGCGAACTTCCAACAAGCAAAGGGCATGTGGAAGCCAGATTCACTTAACAACTGTGTTACCCACTCAACAACTGCAGTGATGCGCTTAACAACTGTGGCAAGAAAGATCGTAATATGGGGTAAAACTCAATAAATTTTTTTCTTAGCCACAGAAATTTTGGACCCAATTGCAGTTGTAAGTCACCTGTATATCCTCAAGATGGCATCTGTGACCTGTTCCTTTTTTATGCATGTAGAATGTCAGCCACTGGATTCCAAATCAAGACTCACAGGAGGCTGATCAAAGACAAGAGCAGCTGGAACATTCAGATAATTTTCCTAACATCTGGCCTCCTCGAACCCTCCCACTCTAGTGGAATTGTGAGTGAACTTGGGGGAAACGGAGAAGAATTGCTACTTAGGAAACAATTGGGCAAGAGAGGCAGGGACTTAAAGGCAGAGACAGAAAGTTAAGGAAGGGTGCACCCTAATGGATCAAGCAGTTACAAGTGGCAGTGGGAAGTTTCTGCCTTCAGAATTGTAAGTTTCTGTTAATGTATAGAATAGAATAACAAGAGTTGGAAGGGACCTTGGAAGTCTTCTAGTCCAACCCCCTGCTTAGGCAGGAAACCCTACACCACTTCAGACAAATGGGTATCCAACATCTTCTTAAAAACTTCCATTGTTGGACCATTTGCAACTTCTGGAGGCAAGTTGTTCCACTGATTAATTGTTCCGTCAGGAAATTTCGCCTTAGTTCTAAGTTGCTTCTCTCCTTGATCAGTTTCTACCCATTGCTTCTTGTCCTGCCCTCAGGTGCTTTGGAGAATAGCTTGACTCCCTCTTCTTTGTGGCAGCCCCTGAGATATTGGAAGACTGCTATCATGTCTCCCCTAGTCCTTCTTTTCATTAAAATAGACATACCCAGTTCCTGCAACCGTTCTTCATATGTTTTAACCTCCAGCCCCCTAATCATCTTTGTTGCTCTTCTCTGCACTCTTCCTAGAGTCTCCACATCTTTTTTACATTGTGGCGACCAAAACTGGATGCAGGATTCCAAGTGTGGCCTTACCAAGGCATTATAAAGTGGCATTAACACTTCACGTGATCTTGATTCTATCCCTCTGTTTATGCAGCCTAGAGCTGTGTTGGCTTTTTTGGCAGCTGCTGCACACTGCTGGCTCATATTTAAATGGGTGTCCACTAGAACTCCAAGATCTCTCACAGTTACTGCTATTGAGCAAGGTACCACATATACTGTATCTGTGCATTTTGTTTCTCTTGCCTAAACGTAGAACCTTCCTATTGTAGCTTTACAATAAAGCAGAATTGCTTCATTTAGTCCCGCTTCCTGTCCGATTTACCTAGAGAGCTGGCATGCACCCAGCAAACAGAGTGAAGAGCAGAGCAACAACATTCTTGGCTACTTGCCAAGCAAAGGAGTACATTTCTTGGTGTGTAACAGCTGACTGCAGCCTGATTTAAGAAGCAGCTCTGACCCATGTTCCCTTTATTGCAAGCAACATCTGATCTCCGGCTCTTCTGCGACACGCCTGTTTGTGTAAGAAACCTTGAACTTCTTGACTTCTGAACTGGCCGACAACTTGGGTGATCCGAACTTTGGACCAACTATTCTCTTTGCTCCCACTATTTGAAAGCAACTCAATTCAGGTAAGCATTCTCTGTTTGAGTTTGCATGCTATTATATTTTGGCCTTGAATCAACCGAGAGATACCATAGCAACTGTCTGTGTGAGTCAGAAATGGAAAGCAGGATGCTGTCTCCAATATCCAGATTGAAGATCTTGCTCTCGGCAATTTAGAAGGCATTCAATCACAACCAACAGCAGCTGCAACTGGTAGGCCTCCAAGAACCTGCCCTGTCTTCTTTTCAAGCTATCTAAATGGGTGGCTAGCCAAGCAACGTCCATTCTAAGTCCATTCCAAGGAAAGTTAAATTTCCTGGTGGATTCCCATCCAACTGAGTCAAGCAAAAGGTTGGCCCGCTGCCAAACATCCCATCGCCGTCTCCTTTTCAGAGAATGCATTTCAGCATCCTGACCCATCCCCCTCCTCTGACATGGATACTGGAGCAGTAAAAAAAAACAACACACATTGAAATACTGGCTCTGATGGATTCTGTCCTATGTTTTAAGTTTCATTTCCAGCTCCACCATTCCAAAATGGCTATTTTTTTTAAAATTTGATTTATATGCTGCTCTTCTCCGGAGACTCAGGGCGGCTTACAAGGCGTTAAGCAATAGCCTTCATACTTTTGTATATATTTATACAGTCAGCTTATTGCCCACACAATCTGGGTTCTCATTTTACCTACCCTAGAAAGGATGGAAGGCTGAGTCAACCTTGAGCCTGGTGGGATTCGAACCTGCAATAATTGCAGGCAGCTGGTGTTAATAACAGGGTGCTTTAGACCACTGTACTACCAAGGCTCTGTAACTGGCTTGCCATGGTAGCCATTTCGTGAAGGGGCAGCCGCCATTTTGACAGCAAGCAGTAGAGGTATAATAGTCCTTGACTTGCAACCATTCGTTTAGTGACCGTTTGAAGTTGCAACAGCACTGAAAAAAGTGACTTAGGACCATTTTTCACACTTGCCACCACTGCAGTATCCCCACGGTCACCTAATCACAATTTGGATCGGGGTGAAATGTAAAATTTGTTGCTACCGGTTCTGTGGGTGTGGCTTGGTAGGAGGGGAGTAATGTGACTGGGATGGGCGTGGCCAACTTTTTTTTTTTTAACTTTTCAAAGCATTTTTTCTAATGCTTTGAAAAGCCTCTGCCGATCAGGGAACTCAGCTGGGATCGTCAGAGACTTTTCAAAGCATCTTTTTTACCACCTATTCAGCCAAGAGGTTGCAGAAAAAAAACACTTTGAAAAGCTTGATGATCCCAGCTGAGCCGCGCGATCATCAGAGGCTTTTTTTTTTACTTTTAAAAGCATTTTTTCATTGGAAGAGGTTGTAGGAAAAATGCTTTTAAAAGTAAAAAAAAAAAAGCCTCTGATGATCGCGCGGCTCAGCTGGGCATGGGGTGGGAAGGGTAGGGATTTTTGCTACCGGTTCTCCAAACCACCCGCCACCATTGCTGATTTGGATGCTTGGCAACTGGTTTGTACTTATGAAGGTTGCAGCATCCCGAGATCATGTGATCTCCTTTTGTGACCTTCTGACAAGCAAAGCCAATGGGGAAGCGAGATTCACTTTCACAACAGTGTTACTCACTTAACAACTGCAGTGATTCACTCAATTGTGGTCATAAGCCGAGGACTAACTGCACAAGGGTGTGTTTTTTTGCCACACTAAATACAACAGCCCATGACATCGAGTCACTTAATAACCGCCTCGCTTAGCAACAGAAATGTGGGGCTTAATTGTGGTCATAAGTCGAGGACTACCTGCCCAAGACTTTCCCAACATTTGGAAGATAGCAATAACACTTAACTTATATACTGCTTCAAGGTGCTTTTACAGCTCTCTCTGAGAGGTTTACTGAGACAGCATATTGCCCTCTCCAACAATCTGGGTCCTCATTTGACCGACCACAGAAGGATGGAAGGCTGAGTCAACCCTGAGCCTGGTGAGATTTGAACTGCCAAATTGCAGGCAGCCGGCAGGCAGGCAGAAGTAGCCTGCAGTACTGCACTCTAACCACTGCGCCACCGTGGCTCAAGATGCTTCCCTTAATGATGTAAAAGAATGACCTTGGGATATGCATGGAAGAAAGGCTGCCTAGGGAACTATCAGATAAAGGAAGGAGGGAGGCCGCAGCTTCATAATAGGCAGAAGAAGAAACTCAGAAAGGAATCTCATTAATTTCTCAACCCGTAAAGGAAACAGTGGGAGATTTGCATTTTCAGACTTGCACGATTCTGTTAAGGTAGGGCTTACAATAAATTAGTAAAAAACAGTAAACTTAGCTCATCTGGTCATGTTTTCTGTCTAGTTTGCCTGGCAGAGTGACATCCCCCCCATCCCCACAATGGTAGGTGTCTTGGGTATTAATCCTGAGCCCTTCACAGAGGACTCTTAGCTATGATCTGCATCCCAGTGCCTGGAATCGCTGTTGTGGCCTGTCAGCCGCCAGCCCCTCCAGCAGCCAAATCAGAGGAAGTGACAGCGTGGGAGTCAGGATCAGCATCAGGGCAACCTGAGAGCTCCGAGGGGGAAGAGGGAATGGAGCTGTCAGAGAGAGAGAGAGAGAGAGAGACAGAGGTGGAACCTGGGCCGTCCGTAAGCCCTCAGATGGAGAGTCAACAGCCCCCGGTCTGGAGGTGGCTGATGAGGAAGAGGAGGAACAGCTGGGTCCAGTGCCTGATGCAAGGATGCACAGAAGGCAGAGGAGAGGAGAGCAGTGGAAATCTATGGGCCGATCCTTGGACACAGAAGAGCCACCGCTGCTAGCAAAGCCCCACTCTAGCTCTGGGGATAAAAGGCAGGGGGCGGAGATGAATAGATGTGGCAGACAACTATTCATCTCTCTGCCGGCCGGACTTGTTAGCCTGCAGTGAGAGAGAAACCTTTTACCAGGGTTGCTGGCGCTCCTAATAAAGGAATCATTGATTTAACTTCAGAGGATTGTCGTGTATGGGGAGCTGGGTCAGAACAATTGCCATTTACCTTAGTTTGCTTCTTTTCCGTGGCATAAACGATGGAGGTGCAACAGACTTCGGCCAGCTTCCGCCCCTGGCCAAAGAAACTCCAGCAGCAGATCTCGTCCCCGATGACGTCCTTGATGAAAAGAACCCTTTTGTTGAACCGGAGGGAAAGCTTGTCAAAGAGTTCGATGTTCTTCAGGAGATTGTCGTCCGAGGTGCTGGAGCGGGGGGGAA
The DNA here is from genome assembly GCA_012654045.1 of Ptyas mucosa. Classification (NCBI taxonomy): domain Eukaryota; kingdom Metazoa; phylum Chordata; class Lepidosauria; order Squamata; family Colubridae; genus Ptyas; species Ptyas mucosa. The sequence continues at coordinate 18,551,421 of WNWU01000013.1, forward strand.
AAAAGCAGCACTGGTTTTATTTATTAAATTTGTATACCGCTCAACTCGCCATCGAAAGCGATTCTGGGAAATTGGGAGGCTGGAAGGATTCCATATCTCCGTTTCCCCCCCAGCGCCAAAAACGTTGTGTTGAGGGATTGTTGTGGCCCGCCAGTGGCCTGCGCGGATTGTTGCTGATCCCGACGACAAGGAGGCTGGTGTGGTGTCGCGCCAGCAGCCTGTGCAGCCGGCGCTCGAGTCGGAGAGCGAGGAGGCTGAAGAAGTTGTGGTGCCAGAGGCAGGGATTCAGCCAGGGCCTTCAGAACCTCCAGAGGCTCCTTTAAGTGAAGAGGATGAAGTGGAGGAGCCTCTTCTCAATGCATGAGCACGCAGAGCTGCCAAAAGGCAGGAGTGGTTACTCAGGAGGAGGTCTCCTCAAGAGTAAGGCTTGGAGCTAATTGGCCACTCCCTTAGCCTATTTATGTTTGCACACAGCTTGTAAAAAGCTGCAGGAAACAACGTGTGTTCTTCCGTTCGTTAGCTGATCATTGAGTTTGAATTTTCTCTGCAAATCTGGCTTCTGGGCTTTCTGCCAACTCTAGTAAGATTCTATCTTATCTGTGGAATTTCTGGCAGGTTGTTAAGAATGTTTTTATTAACAGCTTGCATTTGCAAAATACTGTGTTGAAGTAAACTGAGTTTTGTTCGGAGTTTGTGTGTGCTACATTCTTTGGGATCCGTAGCTGGGGCAGAACAGGGATGTGTGGCTTATCCCTAGCTCTAGCAGCCTCTCTTGTGCAAGCAGAGGCATCTGGAGATAACAGGTAGGGCTCGATTTACGACCAGAATTGAGCCCAACACCTGTGAACTTGTGTCCAAACACCAGTTAATCCTTAGCTCTGATCTCTCATTGCTACTGCAGCAATCTAGTTTACCTTAAACAGCAGTAGCTTCATTTTTACTGCTGCTACTATAATTAATATCATTTTACCTTGTACTTTGACCAGAGAATTGCCATGTAAAGGTAGATAAGACGCACAAAGACTATTAAATGTTAAGTCAGTGGCAAAATAATCCTGACTGCCGTTTTGAAAGCTTGAATATATCTTAAAGTGTCTAGGATTTGTGCCTAGGATTAATTTTCCAAGCTCTGATTGAAGACTCTTGAGTACAATTGCTTTGCTACAGTAATAGAACTTTTCTGTTTAACGACTGACTCCTTAGGTGACTTTGAATCTGATAAATTCCTATTCACTCCAAGATGACCTTTTGACTTGTTTCAATACATAAATACAAAACGTATATATTTTTTTGGCTTTTAAAATGTACACTTTACATTTTATATTGTAAATTATATCTATTTGCAATACATGTTACATCTAATGCATGTAACCGGTCGCCCTCAATTTATGACTAATTGAGCCTGTAATTATGGTTAAGCCGTGCCGGTTGTAAACTGAGTTAACCATGTGATCGCGCCTTTTTGCGGCAGTTTTTAAGCAACCGCCATGGTTGTTAGACGAACCCCTTGTTTGCTATGGGTACGTTTTGCTCGAAACTGGAAGTAAATGCCAAACTCTAGCAAAAATGTCATAAATCATGGTCATGTGACTGTGGGACACTGCAAATGGCAGTAAATGGCAGCCAAGCCCCCAAAAGGTAACTGGGAGAGGGGGGCAGCTGTTAGAATACCAGAATCAGGTCATTCTTTTCTTAGGTCCATTGTAAATTGAACAATTGCTAAGTGACTAATCATAAACAAGGATTACTTTTAATGTATTATATACAGATGTAGACATATATAGACACACACACACACACACAGATATGTACATGTACATATACACATACATATACACCGTGTTTCCCGAAAATAAGACCAGGTCTTATATTAATTTTTGTTTCAAAAGACACATTAGGGGTTATTTTCTGGTAAATATGGTAGTAAATTTGTCCATCTGGCTGACTATCTTTACTGGGGCTTATTTTGGGGATATTATGAGCATCCTGAAAATCGTGCTAGGGCTTATTTTCCGGTTAAGTCTTATTTTTGGGGAAACACTGTATATAGAGATAGAGATATATACCACCACAGCAGGGACTGCCAACCAGGGGTGAAATGCTCCCGGTTCAGACCGGATCACCTGATCCGGTAGTGATGGCAGCGGGTGGTTCGGAGTACTGGTAGCAAAAATCCCTGCGCCCCCCCCACACCATTCCCAGCTGAGCCGCACGGTCATCAGAGGCTTTTTTTAAAAAAAAATTTTAAAAGCATTTTTTCTACAACCTCTTCTGAGCTGGGATCGTCAGAGGCTTTTCAAAGCATTAGAAAAAATGCTTTGAAAAGTTAAAAAAAAATTGCCCCCCCCCCCCCAGTCCCATTCCCCCCCCCCCCCCCCAAAGCCATGCCCACAGAACCGGTAGTGACAAATTTTACATTTCACCCCTGCCTCCAACTCAACTGGGTCTTAATGCCTGTTTGGGGTTTTCCTAGATTCAACTGGTGGATTACCGCAGGAACAAAATGGATCGATGGGACCCATTTCCCACCGTTTCCGAGCTTCATCTTTTAAGTTTCAGCATTAGCCCAGAGAAGAGAGGGGTTTACCTTGTGTAGGAGTATTTGTTGTTACTTCGGTTGTAAAGGAGCTTCACCACTGGCTGAAAAAAGGGGAGGAGAAAAAGGGGGGGTCAATGCGGGCAGAAGAAAGAACATCAAACTTTGTGCCACTGGGTGCCACCAGCACTGGCGGAGACTCATTGCCCTGGACCCCACAAAGCTCTGGGAACAGAGGTATTGAACAGTCCCAGGTCATTATGGGAACCTGAGACCACCATTCCTGACTCAGGTGTTTTGCACAGGTAAGGAGGAGGAAAAACAAGGCTTGGAGGTAATCGTGCCAGACCTCCAGATTCCCAGTATGGATCATCCTTCATTCATGACCACAATGGTATAGAGCAGAGGTCTTCAAACTTGGCAGCGTTAAGACTTGTGGACTTCAACTCCCAGAATTCTCCAGCCAGCTATTCTGGGAGTTGAAGTCCACAAGTCTTAACGCTGCCAAGTTTGGGGACCCCTGGTATAGAGTATAGGTGTAGGGTCTTCTGCTTGGTTAGTGGGTTGGACTAGATGACCTACAAGGTCCCTTCCAACTCTGTTAATATCTGTTAGACTGAGACCAGAACTTCTGTTGTTAAGCAAAGCAGCGGTTAAGTGACTATCACCCAATGGTACGGGATCTTCTTGCCATGGTTAAGCAAATCACTGCAGTTGTTAAATAAATCACGCGGTCATTAAGTGAATCAGTCTAGGAAAACGTTTAACCCTCCAATTCTTTTAAAAGCATATGAAATCCTTTAGGAGGCCGTTTGACGTAGATGAGACTCAAAAGTCTGTACAGCTTTCCTCATTGGGAATTTTTAAAAAAAAAGTGTGCCGTGGAACAGCTCTGTGGCTTCTGCAGAGGGAGGAGACAAAGGCACGGCTGCCATCTTGACTTTTTTGCCCTTCACTTGGATGTTCCTGGAGTAGGTCCAAAGAAACAATAGAAAGAACAATATACTTGATCCTTGCAAACTGCCCAGAGTCACTGAGGGTGAGTTGGGTGGCCATATAAATTTTCATTCATTCATTCATTCATTCATTCATTCATTCATGAATTAATTAATGATAGGCATGGCTACTCCAAGTACTCCTTTGCAAATTATTTCCTAAATTGGGGGATCTTAATTGGAGCGGAAAGGGGAACAATGGGCAACCCAGTCTACTTTGGAGGACCCCCCCCCCCGATCATTAACTCTACCCACCTAGTTTTTTTGAACTATTACCATCTGGCAGACGGTACAGGAGAATAAAATCAAGGACAAATAGGCTGAAAAACAGCTTCTATCCCAGGGCAATAACCATACTAAATTCTACTACTGTATAGTGCAATATTAATGCAATATCAGGGGGTTTTCAATTCATTTATTTATTTATTGGTTCGATTTATATGCCACCCTTCTCCGAAGACTCAGGGCGGCTTACAATGCGTTAAGCAATAGCCTTCATGCTTTTGTATATACCTGCTTAGTAGGGCTTTCGGCCCCCCCTTAGGGTGTTCTTTTTTATACAAAGTCAGCTTTGTATAAATTGTATAGAATGTGAAGGATGTGTGTTTGCATTTTATTTTTATAGTTATAATGTACACGAAAGATGGCATTTAATTTTGTTGTACGGGGTGCAATGACAATAAACTAAAACTAAACCTCTAGCAAATCCTCCCCCTCCGTGTGTTCCCCCAAGCAGCAGAGTCCAAAAATAATAAAAGTGGTTTTATCTGCCATAAACCTGAAACCTTTTGAGCTAAAAAGGGTAAACCACAATGGTCCTTCTTCAGATCACCTCTAGGTGGTGTTCAATAGCATGGAAAATATTGATATTTAAAAGCTTAACGGCGCCTCCTTTTTCCACTTCCTCATTCTTCAAATGCCATGACAAAGTTCAAACTCCCAGCTACTGATAAGGAAGACAAGTGGCTGAGACTTTGGATGGTTTCACATGTGGTGTCAAGCCAGGCTTGGGGTGACTCTGGCTTGGAGCAGGTGGTGCTTACCCTCCGTTAGCTCAAGGACCACACCTAACCTAAAGGGAAGAGCCTTATGTTAGTTAGACTTAGAAGTTTTGGGTTTTTTTAAAGGGTAAAATACTGTTTTAAGTGATTTTTTTTTGAGTCAGACCATCTTAACAAGTCTACGGGTAGTCCTCAACTTATAACCACAATTAGTAGCAGAATTTCTACAGTCACTAAGCAAGGCAGCTGTTAAGTGATTTTACAACCTTTTTCATCATCGCTGTTAAGTGAATCACTGCAGTTAAGCGAATTTTGCTTTTTTAAAAATATAGATAATCGTCAACTTATTGGACCAGACTTTTCCTTGTTAAACAAGTGGGCTGTTTGAGTGAGTTGCCCCTAATTTTATGAGCTTTCTAACATGGCTGTTTTTTGTTTTTTTTTAATTTGATTTATATGCCGCCCTTCTCCGGAGACTCAGGGCGGCTTACAATGCGCTAAGCAATAGCCTTCATACTTTTGTATATTTATACAAAGTCAGCTTATTGCCCCCACAAACTGGGTCCTCAATTTACCCACCTTAGAAAGGATGGAAGGCTGAGTCAACCTTGAGCCTTGGTGAGATTCGAACCTGCAATAATTGCAGGCAGCAGATGTTAATAACAGGGCTTTAGACCACTGTACTATCCAAGGCTCTTGTTAAGTGAAGCATTGAAGTCCAGCAGGTTCTGAACAGGTTCTGGAGAACCGGTAGTGGAAATTTTGAGTAGTTTGGAGAACTGGCAAATGCCACCTCTGGCTGGCCCCCGAGTGGGTTGGGAATGGAGATTTTGCAATATCCTTCCCCCAGGAATGGGGAGGGAATGGAGATTTTGCAGTATCCTTCCCCTGGAGTGGGGTGGGAATGGAAATTTTGCAGCATCCTTCCCTTGCCATACCCACCAAGCCACGCCCACCAAGCCACATCACCCCCACAGAACAGGTAGTAAAAAAATTTGGATTTCACCACTGCTGCAGTTGTTAAGTGTATCATGCGGTCGTTAAGCCAATACCGTTTCTCCCTGTGACTTTGCTTGTCGGAAGCTGGCTGGGAAGGTCACAAGTGATGATCACATGATCCAGGGATGCTGCAATCATCATAAATACATGTTGGTTTGCCAAGTGTCTGAATTTTCATCATCCCATGACTGTGGGGATGCTGCGACAGTCGTAAGTGCGAGGACTAGTTGTAAGTCACTTTTTTTCAATGCCACTGTAACTCCAAACTACACCAACGGTTGTAAGTCAAGGACTACCTATATTAGGACAAAAAGGGCAGCCCACATGCTGGATATTCTCGTCGTCTAGATTAGTGTAATGTGTGAATGACTCTGGAGATTCTGTCATCCAGGTCATGGTTGTCCCAAAGGTGCTTTTTTCAAGAGGCAACTGGACTTTTTGGTTTTTCTTTTAAGATGTTTCGCTTCTCATCCAAGAAGCTTCTTCAGCTCTGAGAGAGCAAAACATTTTCAAAAAAACCCCAGAAAATTGCCTCTTGAAAAAAAGCACCTTTGGGACTGTAAAGGTAATCCTTGACTTACAACAGTTCACGATGACCGTTCGAAGTTACAACGGCCCTGAAAAAAGTGAGTTATGACCATATTTCACACTTGTGACCACTGTAGTATCCCCATGCCACATGATCAAAATCCAGCCACTTGACAACTGACTCACATTTATGACCGTCGTAGCGTTCCTGGGGTCATGTGATCACCCTTTTGCGACTTTCTGACAAGCAAATTCACAGGAGAAACCAGATTCACTTAACAGCCGGGTTACTAACTTAACGGCAATGATTCGCTTAACAACTGTGGCAGGGAAAGTCGTAAAATGGGGCAAAACTCACTTAACAAATTTCTCAGTTAGCAACATAAATTTTGGGCTGAATTGTGGTCGTAAGTTGAGGACTACCCGTAATGTGTGAATTGGCCCTTTTCATCTGCTCATTCTCTCCTCAGGCTCCCTCAGTACCTTCATGGCTGATTCAATGAGCCTCTCTTCCTCTTTTGGAGACGTGATGACAGGGATATTGCAGATTGGGTAGTAGCTCTCTTTCTTGTCCTGCAAACAGAATGGCACACATCCAGACAGATTAAAGCAGGGTAGACTGCCATTGCCTCTGGAATCTCATTGTTCTGAACGGCAGAAATGAAGATTTAAGTTTGAAAGCACATCTGGCTTTTTCATTTTTCTTTTTGCCAAGATGTTGGGAGCGGGCTGTTGCAGGACATAATTTATGTCTTAAACCAGGGGTGTACAACTCGAGGCCCGCAGGCCAAATCTGGCCCCCGGGGTGCTTAAATCCGGCCCACAGGACCGACCTAGAAATATCAAAGGACCAGCGCGTGGTGCCTCTGCTGGACAAAACGGGCTGCGTGCGGCCCGTTTTTGGCCGGCAGAGTGCTGCTGGAGGCTGGGGAGGCCCAAAAGGGGCTGCAGGGAGGAGCTCAGGAGGCCTCCACGTGGCCTGTTTTTGGCCAGCAGAGTGCTGCTGGAGGCCGGGGAGGCTAAAAATGGGCCACGGGGTGGGGGAGCTCGGGAGGCCTCCGTGCAGCCTGTTTTTGGCTGGCAGAGTGCTGCTGGAGGCTGGGGAGGCCCAAAACGGGCTGCAGGGGGGAGCTCGGGAGGCCTCCATGTGGCCTGTTTTTGACCGGCAGAGTGCTGCTGGAGGCTGGGGAGGCTGAAAATGGGCCATGGGATGGGGGAGCTCAGGAGGCCTCTGTGCAGCCTGTTTTTGGCCAGCAGAGTGCTGATGGAGGTTGGAGAGGACAAAAATGAGGCGCGGGGGACCGTGCACTCCCCCACACCCCATTTTGACCAGTAAAGTGCTGCAGGAGGCATCCGTCCCATCTCTCCCCCTGCTGCCCCCCACCGGCCCGCGGAGAACTACAATGCTGATCCAACCTGCAAAGAAATCGAGTTTGACACCCCCCCTTAAACCTTGCAGAGAATTTTGATAATTAATTTCTCCCCCGCCCCCCACTTTTCAAAGAAGGCATGAGAATGCTGTGAAGAGATATCTGAGGAACCTCTTCAGATTTTTAAGAGAGTGAAGGCTTTAAAGGATGAATTTTCTTTTTTAAAACAGAGTACCCGAAAGATTTGTTGTAGTACATTGGGGCGGGGTGGTGTTGGTGTTTGAAGGCCTCAAATTCAGGCCTGGGGGTGGTGGCCACAAGAGCCCCCATCTCTAGAATAATAATGTACATGGTAGACTGCAGTTGGTCCTTCTCTAAAAAAACTTTAAATATACACTGGTTGTCCCCTATCAAGGACTTTTTTCGAGTAGGATTTTTGCCTTGAGTAAAAGGGTAGTGCTGGATGACCTCCAGGGTCCCTTCCTTCTCTTAAGCGTTTACCGTTCACTGTGTGCAGCTCTCTTACCTGCAAGGCAGTTTGACAGAGGTCCACCAAGCCCTGGATGAGGTAATATTTGGCTTCGGCCATCAGCTCCTTGATCTCCTGCCGGTTCTTGGGTAGAATGACCGTGTTGTCCCGAAGATAATTTAAGATGGTTCCAAAATGCTTCCCACAGCGGTCAATCAGGATCCAACCTGGGAAAGAAACAGCGGGCCTCGGGTTTCAAGCAAAGCAGGTGGAAAAATTATCCCACAGAGCTTTGTTTTCTACCAAGGCGACTCGTAGAAATAGGAAAACTTGCCTAGTCTTGGGTGATAATTCCGAACAGGCTGCAAACAGATATCAGAAGAGGCCAATTATAACTTTAATTAATTAGATTTGCAGGTGATTCTTGATTTGTCCCATCAAATGGGACAAAACTCACTTAATATATCACTTCGTAACAGAAATTTTGACTCAATTGTGGTTGTAAGCTGTGGACTACCTGTACCAACGCCAACTAGAACTCAAAGAAAGAGGAGAAGCCATCAGTGGTGAAATGTAAAATGTGTTACTACCGGTTCTGTGGGCGTGGCTTGGTGGTGGTGGGGTAATATGACTGAGGGGGCGTAGCCAACTTTTTTTTTTTTACTTTTAAAACCATTTTTTCTACAACCTCTTCGGTGGAAGAGGTTGTAAAAAATGCTTTTAAAAGCCTCTGCCGATCCCAGATGAGTTGCCTGATCGGCAGAGGCTTTTTTTCTTTTAAAAACATTTTTTTCTACAACCTCTTCGGAGGTTGAGGTTGTGAAAAAAAATCCTTTTAAAAGCCTCTGACAATCAGGCAACTCAGCTGGGATCGTTAGAGGCTTTTAAAAGCATTTTTTCTATAACTTCTTCCGCCGAAATTGTAGAAAAAATGCTTTCAAAAGCCTCTGATGATCACAGCTGAGCCGCGCGATCATCAGAGGCTTTTTTTTTACTTTTAAAAGCATTTTTTTCCGTCAAAGAGGTTGTAGAAAAATGCTTTTAAAAATAAATTTAAAAAGCCTCTGATGATTGAGCAGCTCAGCTGGGCATGGAGGGGGCAGGGATTTTTGCTACCGGTTCTCCGAACCACCCGCCGCCATCGCTACCGGATTGGGTGATCCGGTCCGAACCAGGAGCATTTCACCCCTGGAAGCTATACAAAACTGTATCTCCCATTCCCAACTTTTAGAACCAGTACAGAGGAAGGCCCGTGCTAAGAGATCAAGAGAGTCAAAATGGATGCAACACCCCCATTCTGCTCCCACCAGAGGTGACCCACAAATGTAACTGATCCTGTTTCACAATAGAATATTCTGCAAGAGCTGCTGGGGACACGTTTGCAAAAATGCAAAGCCAAAAAGCATAAATATTTTTTATTTTATCTTGAAATTAAACAGTGTCTTATACTAAGTGACAGAGGGTTAAACGACTCAAGTAGTTTAAGCACCGGAGGGCAAGACAAGAAACAATGGATGGCAACTAATCAAGGAGAGAAGCAACCTGGAATTAAGGAGAAACTTCCTAACAGTGAGGACAATCAACCAGTGGAACAGCTTGCCACCAGAAATTGTGGGTGCTTCATCACTGGAGGTTTTTAAGAAGAGACTGGAAAGCCACAAAGCGCGTGCATGAAGAGAACCGGTGGTAATGCCGCTCGGAACCCACCAGTGTCCCACTGGCCAGCTGGTCTTCGGGTCTCTGCAATGCATGTGTGGGGGGTGGGGCGAATGGGGGAGACATGCGTGCACATGTGCTTCAGGGTGCATGCATGGGGGTGTGCAGATTGGTGCAGGCGGCTTTCCAGGCCCAAAATGGGGCAGGGGGGGCGGTGTGCATGCATGGGGGGCAGGATGCATGCAGGGGGGCGGGGCGCATACACGGGGGGAGCCTCGCATTGCATTTTTGGGGTCCTGGCACACATGCGTGTGCTTTGGGCACTCGGCACGAAAAAGGTTAACCATCACTGGGCTAAATGATCCTTGATTACAGAGTTGAGATTAGAACGGGAGTTGGTGGCATGTTTTGATGAAGGGGTTTATCAGCTTGCTTGGTTTTCAACAGTACCCACCTTCCTTGTCGGAGAGCACCTCCATCCTTCCGCTGAACATGGCTTTCAGCATGGTGTCATGGCGGGTCAGCACCTGCACGGTGGTGTAATACAAGGAGCCCCCGACATTCAGCCGCACGTACTTATTGCCAAGGGTGCCAATTTTGGCGCTGCACCTCTTCGGCTTCGCTCCCGAAGCAGGGCAGAGGGTGGTTAAGCAGGTGTCGCCGGACATCTCCTTCTGCAAATAGATGACAACACGGCAGTGGGTGGGCTTCACCGACTCCGCCGTGGTTGGAGGGGAAAACCGTGGGGGACTCCAACTGGATTCAAGAACACCTTGGAAGTCACAGGCCCCAGAGCTGAGAGACTCTAAAAGCAGAGAGAGAGAGAGAAAAAGAGAGATTTGTTTCACTGTTGTTGGGTGAAGGTTGACTCAGCCTTCCATCCTTCTGAGGTAGTTAAAATGAGGACCCGGATTGTGGGGGCAATAAGCTGACTTTGTATAAAAAAGAACACCGCTTAGGGGCCCGTGAAAGCCCTACTAAGCAGGTATATTCAAAAGTATGAAGGCTATTGCTTAACACATTGTAAGCCGCCCTGAGTCTCCGGAGAAGGGCAGCATTTAAATTGAACCAATAATAAATAAATAAATAAATAAATGATTGTGTTAGGCTGGGTTCACACAACACGTTCAGAGGCAAAGCCTGTTTTTTAATCAGTCATCTATTTATTTATTTATTTATTTGTCAAACATGTACGGGTTAGCAGGTATAAATATGAACATGGACATGAACGAAGGAAATGAGTACAAATAAATGGGGACGGAAGGACAGGGACGGTAGGCACGCTGGTGCGCTTATGCACGCCCCCTTTACAGACCTCTTAGGAATGGGGTGAGGTCCACGGTAGACAGTTTAAGGTTGAAGCTGTGAAGGTTTGAGGATGTACCCTTATTATCCCCTGATAATAAGCCCAATCGGGCTTTTGAGTGCATGCGCTAAAATAACCCCCCCTCCCGAAAATAAGCCCTCCCTGAAAATATTTAAATGTATGTGCAGCCGGTCCCCGCCATTTCCTCTGGTTAGGTTTAGAGAGACAGAGCTGGAAATCAGGTAAGATGGCAAGAGGAGCCCCGTCTTGCTCCACGCACCCCAAAATAATAAGACCTCCCCGAAAATAAGGCTTATTTCAGGGTTCAAAAAAATATGAAACAGGGTTCTGTTGCACATGCGTGGGGGGGGCAGCTGTGTGCGGGAGGCATGCTGTGTGCGGGAGGCGTGGGGGGGCTTGCGGCATGCGTGGGGCATGTGGGGGGTGGGGCGCATGCATGGGGCCTCCGCGCACATTGCATTTTGGGGGTTCACATGCTTTGGGCACTCGGTCCAGAAAAGGTTAGCCATCGCTGGTCTAGTACCTATAAATGGCATCATATAGCAGGAACAATGGGTCTTTTACACCAGTGGACTTCAACTCCTGGTTGGCTCAGGAATTTTGTGAGTTGAAGTCCACAAGTTGTAAAGGGGCCATTGTTCCCCACCCCTGATAGAGTCAACTTCTCTTTAATTGAAGAATATAGGAAAAGTGGATTTAAAGGGAAAATAGACACATACACAATCACACGTAAATCCCCATGTCAGACAGTTTTTAAAACAAATTATAAAAGTTACGTAGCTCTGAAAAAATAAAACACACCTCCTGTTTTCAGGAAACGTTCAACAGAGGTACTTCATTCCAGTGGAAGACAAAGGGTTCCCCACCCCACTTGTAAATGGCAATGAATCTTTGCTTAAATTTAATGGGATGTCCCGATCTAACCAATCCAACTAAGAGGGTACCCTGGGATATAAAAATGATCTTGAGAAATGAAGGAAAGAAAAGAGGTACCTGTTGTTTAAAGCTGTATCCGCAACCAAGGCAATCCTTAAACTATCTTCTGGATAGGAGACCAAAGTCCATTTCAAAGGGGCAGCAGGAAGATATTTGGGGGGGGGGGAGAGTTTCCAGCCCTGAAGGATGACGCAATGCCTCTGACTCAGCCTCTCTCAAACAATAGGAACATTTCCTTTCCTTCCTCCCTGTTGAACTTTGGGGTTTTTTTTTTGTTTTTTTTAAAACACTTAATTGCCTTTTATAAAAAGTAATAAACTGGAAATACCCAGCGTCACAACAAGTTTCTGTTTCCAACAGGGCCAGCCTGAGCTTGTCTCAAGTGCCAACTGGATGGCATTCAGGAAAGATTACGGCGGATAACCAAACTGAGAAATGGCCATAAAAAATGACCCAATTTGAGTTGCAAAGACAGAGAGATGTGCGTCAGGTTCCAAGTAATGCATCCATCATAAACTGAACTCCGAGGCATTCCGGAGTTCTTCTCAAAGTACAAACTTATTGGCACTAACAGGTGAAAAGCCAGTACTAAAGTTCCCGGGCTTTTCACCCAAATATAAGTGTCAGTTTTCTCAAGTTTCCAAAACAATCGGTCACTTGACAAGCTTGAAAATGTGAGTGTTGCGCTTGTCCGTGACCATGCTGACTGAGGGTGCTGGAGGTTTCATTCACCACTGGAGCCCCCTGGATTCACAGGTAGTCCTCGACTTACAACTTGTTTAGCGTCTGTTCGAAGTTACAACGGTACCAGAGAAACTGACTTATGACTGGCCCTGCCATTTTTGTGTGTCCTATTTTGATACACTGAGGATGCTGGAGCGTGCCAGGGTCCAATGAAGGTCCGGAAGCTACTTTGCTCAATTTGATAAATATAGGTAGTCCTCGTTTTGTGACAACTGGGATTGGCAGCATGGTCATTAAATGAAGCGACTGTTAAGACCCCTCACATCCTGGACATAAACTGTTTCAACTCCTACCCTCAAAACGACGTTATAGAGCACTGCACACCAGAACAACTAGACACAAGGACAGTTTTTCCCCCAACGCCATCACTCTGCTAAACAAATAATTCCCTCAACACTGTCAAACTATTCACTAAGTCTGCACTACTATTAATCTTCTCATCATTCCCACCACCCATCTCCTTCCACTTATGACTGTATGACTGTAATTTTGTTCTTGTATCCTTACGATTTATATTGACATTGTTTCCAGATTGCTTATTTGTACCCTATGACTATCATTAGGTGTTGTACCTTATGATTCTTGATGAACATCTCTTTTCTTTTATGTACACTGAGAGCATATGCACCAAGACACATTCCTTGTGTCCAATTACACTTGGCCAATAAAAAATTCTAATTCTAATTCTGAGTGAAATATCGCGATTTTACATTTTACTTCAACTTTCCTTAGTTTTTTTTTTTTTTTGCAAAGGTTGTCAATGCAAGGATTGGCCCCAAAGTTACTTTTTCCATCATCCTCCATCCTAATTGCAAGCGGTTGTCGTGCAAGGCAGTCACTAAATGAGGACTACTTTGTAAGGCAGAATTCTAAAAAAGGTGGCAAAGGGGTTTTTCCTTCTTCCGTCGCTCAGCGCACAAAAGAGCCACCTCTCCACCAGAGATCACAACACTCGGTCTTTCTCGTGGCCATTTTCAGAGTGAAATGCTCATTTAATCCAGTGAGGCCCTTTCCTTCCCACAGAAAATCCCGCTTGAAGCCTCTGGTGAAAAAAAAATAATTCTAGTTAAACAATTTTGCAACTCCAAAGCTTGGCTTCAATGGGACAGGAAGAGCAGCCAGGAAAAGAATTAATGGTTTATCACATTTTCATCTGGCAACAGATGAAGTCCTGTTGCTTTGCAGCAGGATGGCTGAGCGAGAAAAGCAGAGCCAAGGAGAGTCAAATAATTTCTTGGGCTAGGGCCCTTTGGGTAGACTTGAATCTGGCTCTCCCCAATGCTCCAGTCCTTAAGATACATCATGGCTAAGCATTCTGGGCAGTTCTAGGTTGCCAGTCTAGATATGCCATAGATCAGGGGTGTCCAACCTTGGCAACTTTAAGCCTGGTGGACTTCAACTCCCAGAATTCCCCAGCTCCCCAATTCTGGGAGTTGAAGTCCATCAGGCTTAAAGTTGCCAAGGTTGGAGACCCCTGCCATAGATGTAGCTGTCTTCTCCTGCGGCCCAACATACAGTAGCACAGAAGGGAACTATACGGCAGTTTACGCTCCCAACTCGCTAGCTCTGCCGCTTTTACAAATCACATTGCTAAAATTTGGCTGCATTTTTTTCAAAATTCACTTACCCATCCTACCTATTTCAGACAAAAATTTGTCCAGTGGTGGGATTCAGCCAGTTTGCACCACTTCGGGAGAACCGATTGTTAACTTTCTGAGCAGTTTGGCAAACTGGTTGTTGGAAGAAATTATTACGGCAGAGAACCGGTTGTTAAATTACTTGAATCCCACCACTGAATTTGTCTGAAATAGTATAGGGTTCCCTGCCTAAGCAGGGAATTGGACTAGAAGACCTCTCCAAGGTCCCTTCCAGCTTTTTTTATTCTATTCTATTCCTATTGTCCACTAATTTTAAAACTAATACACTTGGTCCACTTTAGTGGTCCTATTGTCCACTAATTTTGAAACTAATACACTGGGTTCTCCATTTTTGAGAGCGAAAAAAAGCTATCACTGTACACTTTAGCACAGGGGTGGGCAATTATGGCCCCTTTACAACTTGTAGACTTCATTTCCCAGAATTCCTGTGCTAACATGTTTGGCTCAGGAATCCTGGGAAATGAAGTCCACAAGTCATAAAGTGGCCATAATTGCCCACCCCTGCCTTAGCACATGGATTGTCAAACTACGGCCCGCATGCGGCGCACTGAAGCTATTAATCCGGCCCGCGAAGGACGAGGCTGTCCCACCCACATTGCCCCGCCTACCCTTCGGCAGAGTGTAGGACTTACCTTCACTAGCCCCACGGGTTAGAACTGAAAGGTAAGGCCAACAATTTTGGCCTGCAGAGATGTTCTGGAGGCGGGGGAGGTAAAAAATGGGGTGTACAGATGTCCCAGAAGGCAAAAAACCGGGTGAAAACAGCCTGTTTTTCACCTCCCCCACCTCCAGAAGATAAAGATAGACAGAGAGAGAGAGACGGAGAGAGAGAAAGAAAGACAGAAAGAAAGACAGAGAGAGCTCCTTGGGGCTGAGAAGAATTGCTGTAAAACTGAGTTTTCTGAAGTGGACCACTAGACTCCTAAATAACTGAAAAAATGACCTAGTAAAAAGAGAAACATGCAAACAAAAGCAAATAAAACACTGCCACAAGCAAAAGAAATTTTATGTTTAATTTGTGTGCATTGTTTAATGGACTGTTAAATTGGCAACACGCATCTACTCACAGGACCTAGCCACGCCCAACCAGTTGGTCCAGCCCTCCAACAGTCTCTGAGGGACCGTGAATTGGCCCCCTGTTTAAAATGTTTGAGGACCCCTGCCTTAGCAAGTTGCCCTTCTGATATGCTTGTATGGTAATTCCTATCACCAGCCATGGTTCAGCATGATGGGCCATGTAATCCAGATACACTTGGAAGCCATCAAGTCAACCCCTTCCTTTGTGACATTTTGATTCAGCGTACACAAACACACACCAAAATATCTCATGAATTTGTCTTCAGATTCATGGGATATTTTAACAAGGTAAACTTTTCCAGTCTTGTTTTAAACTGGCAGCTTTTACAGGTAGTCTTCATTTAGCGACCAAAGTTACAGCATTAATGAAAAACTAACTTTGCAACCAATCCTCGCCTTTACAACCTTCAACAGGTCTGTAAAGCCAAAGAAAGCAGATGTGAGGCCATCAAACCATGTTTCACTTAGCAACTACTTTGCTCAATGACCGAATTGATCATCTCAATTCAAGCTGTGTTAAGTGAGGAATTCCTGTATAGCAATTTTAGGCTACCATTCACATTGTGTCTGAACATTTTCAATTACCCTGTTTCCCTGAAAATAAGACATCCCCTGATAAAAAGCCTAATCGGGCTTTTGAGCGCATGCGCTAAAATAAGCCTCCCCCCGAAAATAAGCCCTCCCCAAAAATATTTAAACGCAGAGCTGGAAATCAGGTAAGATGGCAAGAGGAGCCCCATCTTGCTCCACGTGCCCTAAAATAATAAGACCTCCCCGAAAACAAGGTGAAGAGCTTATTTTGGGGTTCAAAAAATATAAGACAGGGTCTTATTTTCAGGGAAACATGATAGTTGTTCAGCATCAAGGTAATTTGGAAATGTAAGCTGTCCCGGTGATACCAATAACTAATGAAATTGCAGGTGGTCCTCGATTTATGACTACAATTGAGCCCAAAATTTCTGTTGTTAAAGCTGAGACATTTGTTAAATGAGTTTTGTCCCATTTTACGGGTTTTCTTGCCACAGCTGTTAAGTGAATCATTGGAGTTGATAAGTTAGTAACACGGCTGCTAGGCAAATCTAGCTTCCCCGTTGATTTTGCTTGTCAAAAGGTTCCAACAAGTAATCACATGACCTTGGGACACAGGAATGGTTGTAAGTATGAATCAATTGTCAGGTATCTGGATTTTGATCACATGATCAATCATAGGGCTGCTACAAAGGTCATATGATAGCTCCTTTCGTTCTATTTACCGTAGATCTGTTTTTCTGTCCATGCTTTTTCTTTTAGGGTTTGGACTACAAGTAGTCCTTGTCTTATGGCCAGTTGCTCTCACAGATCTGATGACCTGGATTCAAAGGTTCAGATGGCCACCCCCTCCCCTGCAGTCATGTGACAACCATTGCAAAAAAAAAGGTCATAAAATCTGGTCGGTCACCTGAGTGACCTGACTTACGACTGTAATGGACAGGTTCCATTACAGTCATAATTTGAGGATTACCTGTATTTAGATTTCGATCACACCTTCTGTCCAGGTGACTCCCTTCCAGGGGTGAAATCCAGAAGGCTCTGGAGAACCAGAACTGGAAATTTTGAGTTTGGAGAACCGGCAAATACCACCTCTGGCTGGCCCCAGAGTGGAGTGGGAATGGAGATTTTGCAATATCCTCCCCCCAGGAGTGGGGAGGGAATGGGTATTTTGCAGCATCCTTTCCCTGCCATGCCCACCAAACCACACCCAAAGAACCGATAGTAAAAAAATTTGGATTTCACCACTGCTCCCTTCCTATAATCCCCAAAGAGTTTCCTCAACCCTGCCAGATACACCTGTCTGAGCTAACCCCTCACTTCCATGGTTGCGTTTGGACTTCCACCCAAGTCTCCCCAATTCTGATCCAATGCTTTAACCACTACACCATCCATGAGCCACGGTGGCACAGTGGTTACGAGTGCAGTACTGCAGGCTAATTCTGCTGACTACCAGCTGACTGCAATTTGCCAGCTCAAATCCCACCGGGCTGAAAGTTGACTCACCTTCCGAAGTGGGTAAAATGAAGACCCAAAATTGTTGGGGGCAATATGCTGACTCTATAAACCGCTTAGAGAGGGCTGTAAAGAAAGCACAGTGAAGCGGTATATAAGTCTAAGTGCTATTGCTATCCTGGCTGTATTTACAGAAGGGTGCCCAACTGTTTTCATGCGAAGGAGCATACTTGCTTCTGAATGCCCTTTGGGGGCCGTGTACCAAAAGTAGCATAGTTAAGACCAGGAGTGGAGGGGAGAATCCCTATGTTTCATTTAATCTCATTTTAAGACTTAATATACCCAATGTAACATATTCAGAAATTCCCCTCTTGGACCTTATTCAAAATGACCAAGTGGCCCTAACCATGATCTCCTCCTGGGTTTGAACTCTGGGCTACCCTTCAACAGGTGTGTAGCGTTTCCCCACCTCCAGCCTGTTTCAAACGCCTATCTACAGACTCCTCTCTACCGCCGCTAAAAGAGGTTGGGAGGGGTCTATAAATTATACAAATACCGTAAATAAAAAGGAAAAAAACTCTTTCACCCAGCCTGCCTTTACTCCCGCCTACCTCGCTTTATCTCAAACCTCTCGTCCCCAAATACAGAATCAACTTCATTTCCCCAGTCTCTTGCCCCAAACGCGGGCCCTCCCACCCCTGATTCGCCCTGCCAACCGCTGGCTCTTTTCTTTACCTGCTTCCGAGCCGCCCCGCGCTGCTCCCACACTAGGCCGCCAATGACTCCGCGGGACCCCCGAGCGACGGCCAGGCAAAGGAGCGAAACTTGACCTCAACCGGCTCCGAGCGACTCGCCGCGCCTTCGGCTTCTCAAGTCCGGCCAAAGAGAGAAGCTCCAACTTGGGGTTGCAGCAACAGGCTTCCCAATCGCGAGAACTCAGCCTACAACTCCCGGCACGCCCCGCGCGCCGGCGTCCATTCCAGATATACGCTGTCGTAGGCCACCGGGAACTACATCTCCCGACAAGCCACGGCTCTGTCTTTCGCCAATCCAGGCAGGCACGCGGGTCGAAGCCAGAGATATCGAGCGCTTCCTGGCAGGAAATGATGGCAGAGGCGTTTTATTCATTAAAAGAAATTGGTAACAATCCTTTATGGGTTGAATTTCGACTCCTATAATTACCAATCAACACATCTGGAGAATATATGGCAATATTTTTCTTAAGGCTGATCGAGATAATAATGTGTAAGATTTCAACTTTTCTAATCTGGGGGGGAAAAACTTTTTATTTTTACCCGTGATCCTGTTTAGCTACTCAAAATTGAGTTATCCTGGATTGATTGGGGCTTGTTCTTGGTTTAAGAAAATATCAGTTAGGATTCCAGCCTTATATTCTTGACTTGTTGTCCAGCACTCTAGTTGACAGGTTTAAACGACTGATTGAATTAAACCCTTTTTAGATTAACTCAACAAGGTCAGGAAACAAAATTGGGTTTACACAACACAGCTAAGCTACAAAAACTACAAACCAGATTTATCATGTTGTGCAGTTACAGCTGCTACCAGTAGGTTTTCAATTGATCAGGTTATTTGTGTTGTGTGAATTCAGCTATGGTTGCAGATAAGCATGTTTTCCTCTCATTGTGATGTTGTGGCTTGAGAAAAAGGCTCCATTGATGGGACTGGCACCTATGCTTACAGGAGCACCTGTAGATGTTAAGAGCTCCGTTTCTTGGCTTTACTGTTAGTTGGGTCGCTATTTTGGCTGCTGTGTGTTGACATTTTCTTGTTCTGTTTTAAACTGTTTTATAGTTTTAGAACAACAGTTCTCAGCTGCCACAAGGAAGAGTCGGACTTATTTTCCAAAGCACTAGAGGGTAGGACAAGAAACAATGGATGGAAACTTAACCAAGGAGAGAAGCAACATAGAACTAAGTAGAAATTTCCTGAGAACAATTAATCATTGCAACAGGTTGTTTCCGGAAGTTGTGGGTGCTCTTGTCACTGGAGGTTTTAAAGAAGAGACTAGACAGCCACTTGTCTGAAATGGGTCTCCTGCTTGAGCAGGGGACTGAACTAGATGAACTCCAAGGTCAGGTCAGGTCAGGTCAGGTCAGGTCAGGTCAGGACAGGACAGGACAGGACAGGACAGGATTCCCTTCCCTTCCCTTCCCTTCCCTTCCCTTCCCTTCCCTTCCCTTCCCTTCCCTTCCCTTCCTTTCCTTTCCTTTTTCCTTCCCTTCCTTTCCTAGTGTGATTGGACACATAAAGAATTTGTCTTGGTGCAAATGCTCTCAGTGTACATAAAAGAAAAGATGCGTTCATCAAGAATCTTCCAACTCTGTTACTGTTACTATCGAATAAACAAACAAACAAACGAGTTCTGCATAAGATCTTTGGGGTCATAGATCGAAAGCCCTTCTCCGGGTTCATTGTTTCGTGCCTGGCGACCCCCGCCCTCCGCTTTGGATTCTTCCCACCGAACTACGGTTCCCAGAATGCCAAGCGAAGCCGGCGCTCTCCTCCCCCCCTTACGAGCGCATGGGATAAGCCGCGTGGGCGGGGCAGAGGCGGCTGCTGCTGCTGTTGTTTCTTCTGTCGCCGTGGCAGCTGGAGGCTGCGGCGAGCTTGGGGCACCGGGGAAGCTTTTAGGGACCCTTGCAGGTAAGTAGGGAGGGAGGGATCCAAGGAAAGGTGGGGTGGGAAAGAAAAGGAGGTGGGGGAGGCTGCTTACTTGTATGTCTTAGAATGGAGCCTTCAGATTCAGGAGCAGTCATGAAATGTCAGCTGCAAGGGAGCGATGGTAGAGAATGACGTCGGGTGGCTCCTGGAAACAAAGAATTGTGTTACTGTAATTGGCTAGGAATTCTGGGAGACAAAGGCTTCCACATCTGGAGCACACCAAATTGGGGGGAGTAGCTGTAAGCATTGCTGTTTCCTGAATGAGAGCCCCATTTCCCACTCCCACCCCCATCTCTATGTTGGGATTTTTGAGACTTCTCTATATTGTATTCTCCAGTTTATGAAAAATTGTGGGTTTATTTATTTTTATTTAATTTATGTTTTCAAGCATATATAAGATAACTCAATTGATTTGGCGAAATGGGAAGAAATTTGGGCTAGACAATTGACATTTTTGATGGCAACTACTTATACGGAAAACTTGACCAAGATGGTATACAGGTGGCACCTTCTTCCTGCCCGACTTATCCAAAATGTTTCCTGGA
The DNA here is from genome assembly GCA_012654045.1 of Ptyas mucosa. Taxonomy (NCBI): domain Eukaryota; kingdom Metazoa; phylum Chordata; class Lepidosauria; order Squamata; family Colubridae; genus Ptyas; species Ptyas mucosa. The sequence continues at coordinate 18,571,927 of WNWU01000013.1, forward strand.
CTCTCCCCAAACTGCTGGAAGTGTGGGGAGTTAGGTACCTATTTCCATGTATGGTGGATTTGCCCCAGAGTAACTGAATTTTGGAAACTCATTCAGAGGTGGTTGTTGGAAATTACTGGTTACAAACTACAACTGAAACCTGAATTTTATTTATTAAACATCAGGCCAGATAAAATAGGCACTAGCACATGGTATTTAATTGTTTATATCACAACTGCGGCTAGAATATGCCTTGCCCAAAACTGGAAGGGTGAAGATCTACCGTCTGAAGATATGATTATAGGGAAAATCATGGAAAGTGCAGAAGCCGATAGGGTAACTAAACTTTTATGAGATCAAAAAGACTCTGCATATTTCCAATGTTGGGACCTATGGTATGTTTGGTTAGATAATAGAATAAAAAGAGGACGATGCTAGATTAGACTTTGATTTTTTATCTGTTTATTTAGATTGAATGATATGTATTGTGTAATGTTCTCGCTGTGATCTGTTTGTCGATAAATCTTCTGTTTGTATTTTTTTAAAGAAATAAAATTAATAATAATTTTAAAAAGCATATATAAGATAACAGATAAAAGTATAAACTTTTATACTTTTATGGATACGAGAAAAAGGGATACGTGATAAAAGGGACATTAGGACAGGGTATGAATAGTAAAACACTGGACTCCCCCCCCCACCCCCACAAGGGAATAGCAATTCCCCTTCATCACAATAATTAAAGATTTTAAAACTTCCCAGTCTGGAGTTTCCCCTGCCCCAATCCTTCCAACAAAAAAGGGATTGAAGCCCAGGGGGAAAAATGTTCACATTATATTCTTTAGAGGTCCGGTTTGTAGTTTTCTCAGCAGTAAACATCTCTTGGACTTTTCACAAACTTAAAGGCATCAGGTGACAGCTTGACAACATCACTCTGTTCGTTGCCGAGTAAATGTGCCTGTAGGATTGCAACCCTCACAAATCAAACTGCAGTCCTAAAGACATTTATTCTGGAATAAGCTTAGTAGCCAGATTTATTGAGGAAACCCAGGGGAAAAAATGCATTTGTATTTAATATTCTTGTGAATAATCATCTACAGTAATAAATGTTATGGACAGTGATTTTAAAAATGGGATTAAAAGGGAATTGGAGGTATTGCCTGTTTCTTTACCCCAGGAAAGTTTTATTTAGTTTTGCAAAATATGGAAGAACTCCTAAAATACCCTCATGACTTGATTTTCAGAGGCCTGCTCTTTCCTCCTCTCTGGAACCGGATCTTGATGTTTCTCCAGCCACTTGAAAAAAGCTTATAATGGCAAAAGACATCCTAGGAGAGGCAGGTCTCCACTTTGACGAGCTGAACAAACTGAGGGTTTTGGATCCAGAGGTGGCCCAACAAACCACAGAGCTGAAAGAGGAATGCAGACTGTTTGTAGACAGTAAGTCTTCATGGCTGATTGCAGAGAGAGCTGCCCCTCCATATAGCAGAGTCAGGATGATGTTGGAGGCCTGGTTCACACAGATGTGGTTAGCAAGGGATGGTTGTGGAGTGACTTGTAGCTTAGCCCATCTGGAAGATGCCATAACTGGCTCCATGTTTTAGTTTTCTTTCTGGCTGATCCAGCTTTCATGTAGAAATGCCTCATTTGGACCAGGACAGAGACCAAGACTTCTGGGACCCGAGAATATCATGGCCAGCTGGGTTTGGAACTGTGGCCAAATATGGTCCCATCAATTTCTACCCAGCCCTTTCTATCTTTCAACTCTCACTTCTGAAGTTCCTTGTAGCCTGCCCATCTGTTGTGACCTAGGCTTCCTGAGTCATTAAAACACATGAGTAGACCCAAATATCTCTTTTATTGCAATAGCTGTGAATTACTTGCACAGCTGAGTCCCAATTAATTGCAAAACAAGTCCTTCGGGAGAAGTCCTTTGGGATAATCACCAACCTTTATCTCCCTTGACATGCTGCCAAAGACCTACTTGGCAAAGCCACATGGAGTCCAGAATCAAACAGATGCCGACTGGGAACAGAATTAACAATGTTGCTTTCCTGCAAAGGGCCCACGTGCCTCTGCTCCTCTTATAAGCCTTATGGGAGGAGCCAATCATCTCCAGGCCTTACTCCTGAGTCGCCCCCCCGCTTTTTTAAAAAAAAATGATTTATATGCTGCCCTTCTCCGGAGACTCAGGGCGGCTTACAATGCGCTAAGCAATAGCCTTCATACTTTTGTATATTTATACAAAGTCAGCTTATTGCCCCCACAAACTGGGTCCTCAATTTACCTACCTTAGAAAGGATGGAAGGCTGAGTCAACCTTGAGCCTTGGTGAGATTCGAACCTGCAATAATTGCAGGCAGCTGGTGTTAATAACAGGATGCTTTAGACCACTGTACTATCCAAGGCTCTTGGATAGTACAGTGTTTTGTTTTAACTGTTCTTGCTTTCTGGCAGTTCTGTGCATGCACATACTAGGAACAGGCTCCTCCTGTTCCTCTGCCTCTCTGCTGTCCGACTCAGGAGGCTCCAGAGTCCGAGTATAACTCCTAGATGGCCCTGGCCCCATCTCTGTCTCTGACACAGAGCCCTCATCTGGACCTTCCCCAGATTCCAGGACTGGCCCATGTTCCTCCCCAGCCTCCTCACTGTCCAACTCGCTGCCAGCTCCGCAGGCTGCTGGCGGACCACAACACCATCAGAGATCTCTTTCCTTATGTGGGAAATGGATGTCTTTTCCCCTATGGGCAGGGGTTCAAATTGTTGTGGCTGATGGGCCCTACAAAAATGAAAATTATCTTAATCTTGATCTCCAAAATCAAGTTAAAGGGTTTCCTCTTAGGGAAGAGCAGCTCTTTGTGACGTCTATTTTTGTGCTTGTGTAAGCCTGTATACAGGAGAATATATTTGTGTTTGTGGGCATTGATGGAGATTTATATCTTTGTAAAAGTCCCTGTTTGATTGGATGAGTAAATTGTGAGAGGCGTTTTAATGATTCCAAATGGGGGATTATGACCTAGCGCTCTTAAAAAATTATAATAGAAATTGCCATATTAAATCTATGGTCTCTTGTCTGATGATGTTGGATGTAAACCTTTTACTGCTTCCTTCCTTTTTTACAGAAATTGCAGAATTTAAAAAAATAGTGGGCAACTTGATTGAACTTGTAGATCAGCTAGCAAAAGCCACAGAAAATGAGAAGATTAAGGTAAAGGAGCATTACAAAGGAATATTTCCCACCTCTAATTTGAAGGACAATCCCCCTCATTCTTCCCCCCCCCAAAAAAAGTCTTTCTGCCTTTGAGTGGAAAGAGGTGTTAATGTTTTGGGTCTGACCTATGAGTAGTCATTCTCTCTACCATGTTTCCCCCAAAATACGACCTACTCCAGTGGCGGGTTGCTCCCGGTTCGGACTGGTTTGCAAGAACCAGTAGTAAAACCAGCAGGAGGCTCCGCCCACTGACCCGGACATCATCATAGGTGATCTGCGCATGCGCAGAAGAGCGCGTGCGGGCCCGATGCGAACCTGTAGTAAAGGTAAGTAGAACCCACCCCTGACCTACTCCGAAAGTACGCCCTAGCTTGATTTTTACATGTGCACCCAATATAAGCTCTACCCCCAAAATAAGCTCTAATTAAGACCCCTCCCACTCCAGGGTTCACGGGTAAAAATTAAGCTAGGGTGGGGATGCGTGGGTGGAGCTGCTCTACTACTTACCTTCGGACAGTTGCAGCCAGGCCTTTCACACCTCGCCCTATTTCTTCTGCAGCCAGCAAGGCTTTCGTGAAGGCCTCTTTAACCACTATCGGCTGCAGAGGCATTCAGGAAAGCCTTGCCGGATAAAGAAGTTCCTGAAGGCCTCCGATAGCAAAAAAGAGGCTGGGAGCAATGCACACAAGTGAGGTGAGTCAGTGGACGACATCCCCCCCCCCCCCCCCCAAAAATAAGATCTGGTACCTTTTTTGGTGGCAAAAAGAAATATGAGACAGGGTCTTACTTTCGGGGAAACACAGTAAACATCTCTGCACTCAAAAAGACTGCTACTTTGGCTAACTTTTAAAAAATAATATGGGGAGAAACAATTAAAAATGAGAACCTGCCTAAATCAGAGGACCAGCTTAGAGTCTCTCTGCCTGATGCTTGTAGAATAATGGCTTGCAGCTGTGGCCAGCAGGATTCTATGGGAGGAGGTCCTACCAGCCAGGCTGAAGAAGACATTTTATGAGCATGCTTTTGAAACCTCTGGGCACGTACCATGGCTTTTGGACAATTACTTTTTTTCCCTTTTCTTTTTAATATAAGCGCTGGTGGCAAGATAGCTGCTTCCAGACGTGGTGCAAGAGTTGTAGTTTGACCTAGGATGAGAAGGCCCCGATTTCAGTCCCTCCAAATCCAGAAGCTCCCTTTGAGTCATTGACTCTCTCTTTGGGCAGCCTACCTCACAGGGATGCTAGTGTGAAAGGAAAATTGAAGGAGAGAGTGTGCTTGGTACACTTGTCTTTGGATCCTGGAGAAAAAGCAGGTACAGGTAGTCCTTGATTTACAACTATTAGGTTAGGGATTGTTCAAATTTATAATAGCACTGAAAAAAAGTAACTTACAACCAGTCCTTCACACTTATAACTGTCAGAGCCTCCCCATGGTTACAGGATCAAAATTCAGGCACATGTATTTATAATGGTTGCAAGGTGATTGTTAAGATAATTGTGCCTAATTTTATACCACGGTGTGCTGGGGGTCATGTAATTACCATTCACAACTTTCCAGCCAGCTTCTTGACCGAGCAGTGTCAATGGGGAAAGCTGGATTTGCTTAATGACTGTGGGCTGACAATTTGCTTAACCAGATGAGTCACACAATTCAAAGTCAACTGTAGTGATATGTTTTAACCAACTGTGTCAGTAAGTAGGGAAGGTTTCTGGCACCACCGCATTGCTTTCGATGTGTATTCCCCATTGTGTGCCTCATTACTCTCTTGTAATCCCTTCCTCTCCAATGAATTAAGTACAAACATTAATTCCCTTCTTGCTAATTACCCCAATGCCAAACTGACCATTCCAAATTACGGGCAAGTGAGAAAAAGGAAAGTACAGTTGATTTCCCCCTTAGTGGCCATTTCACTTAATGCTGGAGTTGCCAGTCCTAACTGTATCACTAAATGAGGACTACCTGTAGTTGCAATTCGTCAGTTAAAGGGGGTATTCACTTGGACAACATCCATAGCACAGTGTCATTGCTTACCAAGGATTGGTAGACATTATTTGACCGTCAGGAGGTAGATGAGGCCCAGTAAGGGTAAAAAGAGACAGCACACTGCCTCCTGGTGGTCACATAGTGTGTAACTACCACTCAAATATATGCTAAAATAATATCTACCACCTAGAAGGGAGTCATGAAACCACTAGCATGAGGCTTTCCTTATTTTATTTCCCATGCTAGCTGAGGAATTCTGGGAATTGAAGTCCGCACATCTTAAAGTTGCTAAGATTGGAGAAAAACTGGCCTAGAGAGATAGTGTCATTTTGTCATGTGTGCATGGCATAATTATCAACTCTTTCTGCTCAGCTCATTTAAAGGAGGTCTATATCAGTGGTTCTCAACCTGTGGGTCGGGACCCCTTTGAGGGTCGAATGACCCTTTTACAAGGGTCACCTAAGACCAACCAAAAACACATATTTTCAATGGTTTTAGGAATAATTTTATGGTTGGGGGTCACCACAACATGAGGAACTGTATTAAAGGGTCATGGCATTAGGAAGGTTGAGACCCACTAGTCTATACTATACATATAGCAGGGACATGGTGGCTCAGTGGCTAAGACACTGAGCTTGTCAATCGAAAGGTCTGCAGTTCAGCAGTTTGAATCCCTAGTGCCGCGTAACGGAGTGAGCTCCCGTTACTGGTCCCAGCTTCTGCCAACCTAGCAGTTCGAAAGCACGTAAAGAATGCAAGTAGAAAAATAGGGACCCCCTTTTGTGGGAAGGTAACAGCGTTCTGTGCGCCTTTGGCATTGAGTCATGCCGGCCACATGACCACGGAGACGTCTTCGGACAGCGCTGGCTCTTCGGCTTTGAAACGGAGATGAGCACCGCCCCCTAGAGTCGGGAACGACTAGCACGTATCTGCAAGGGGAACCTTTACCTTTACCTTTATACTATACATCAATGCTTACCAATGGATGATGAACAGATTTCTTTAGAGGTGGAGCAGCCCAAATCCATTTAGAAGGATTGCAAGAAAACAAAAGTACTTGCTTTTTAAAAAAAATAATAATAAAGGTTTCTTCTTTTGCAGGCAATCGGGGCCCGTAACTTACTGAAGTCCATAGCAAAGCAAAGAGAGGCCCAACAGCAACAACTCCAAGCATTAATCACCGAGAAGAAGACGCAGTTGGAAAGGTTAGGAATGGACAAAGGATACGTGCTGAGCACATCCTAGGTTTCCTGGCCACAAAAACTGAAGCCCCAGGAGGTCTTAAAGCATCTGATCCTTAAATCAGGGAAGGATATCATTTTCTTTCTGTCCCCAGACATCTCCCCCCCCTCCCCCCCCCCCTCCCTTGCGAGTTTTTTGACGTCTTTCCCCCCCCCCCCCCCCCCCCCCCCCCCCCGGATTTGGTGCCGTCTCATGAGATTTGTTATCCTATATTAGTGTTTCTCAACCTTGGCTCAGGAATTCTGGGAGTAGAACTCCACTCTTCTTAAAGTCGCTGAGGTTGAGAAACCCTGCCTTAGATTCTCTTCTACTTAAAAAAATATTGGGATTTTTTTTTTAATTGGGGTGGGGCAAGTCACAGCAGATATTTCTGCAAGGGATGAATGCGAGATGTCCCGCCTCTGCTGAGTGGAGTTTGCTCCCGAGTAATCCCAAGCACGATAGCAATAGCACTTAGACTTATATACTGCTTCACAGTGCTTTACAGCCCTCTCTAAGTGGTTTACAGAATCAGCCTATTGCCCCCAACAACCTGGGTCCTCATTTTACCCACCTCGGAAGGATGGAAGGCTGAGTCAACCTTGAGCAGGTCAAGAACGAACTCCTGGCACTTGGCAGAGTTAGCCTGCAATAGCACTTACACTTACATATCGCTTCACAGTGCTTTACAGCCCTTTCTAAGTGGTTTACAGAATCAGCCTATTGCCCCCAACAATCTGGGTCCTCATTTGACCGACCTCGGAAGGGTGGAAGGCTGAGTCAACCTTGAGCCTGGTGAGATTCGAACTGCCAAACTGCAGGCAGCCGGCAATCAGCAGAAGTAGCCTGCAGTACTGCACTCTTAACCACTGCACCACCGTGGCTCAGTGGGAAAGACTAATAAAAGAAGATGAAGCTATGTTTTAAAGCGTTCTCTGGGGCTGACTTTCTCCATTTCAACCACAGCATTGGGAATTATGCCAGATGCTGTCGCAACCTGTTAAACCCCCAGGTTAGAGAAAGTGGCTTGCTTAATCACATTATCGTAATAGCATCGGTTCCCCTCTCTCACATGCATTGCGTAAATGGGGGAAAGGATTTGTTTCCATGGGTTCATTGCCGTCTTGACTCTCTTGATCCTCTCCCTGTGTACATTTTGCTTGCCAGATAGGACAGAGCAGGAGCGCTTGCGTTTTGGGAGAAGCAGGTTATTTAGCATTTGAGGAGGAAAACAATCCGCCCAACCCCAAGACTAATCATTATGGAATCCTTGGTGGTCTCTGAACTTGGTTGTTTGCTTCCAGACATTTCATGACCCAACATCATCAGTGTGAATGAGTGTGGGGTTTGCGACCTGTTCGGCCATCAATAGACACATAGAGATAAGCCACATTTACACACCAGTCAAAAGAGACAGTAAAATACCTAAGAAGGAAACTAAAACACCAGACCCCATCCGTTCCAGCAGCCAACATCTAGATAAGCAGGGATTAACACCAGATAAGTAAGCAGGAAACAATACCGTAATAAAAAAACTGACAAGGAGAAAATCATACCCCCACCTATGCTGGGCAACCTACTATATATAAACAGAGTGCACCGAGGATCCCATAGTTCAACCCTGAGCTACATATATTCTTTTTTATTAGACTAGAATAGAAGAATAGAATTCTTTATTGGTCAAGTGTGATTGGACCCACAAGGAATTTGTCTTGGTGCATACGCTCTCTGTGTACATAAAAGGAAAGATATGTTCATCAAGAATCGTAAGGTACAACACTTAATGGTAGTCATAGGGAACAAATAAGCAATCAAATCATATTAATAAACAGTCAATATAAATCGTAAGGATACCAGCAACAAGGTTACAGTTACAATATTATTGGTTATTGATGTCACGGTTATCTCTGGATGTTTTCTAAAGTGCTTACTGTATTTTTTGGAGTATAAGACCTTTTTTTGGTGAGGAAAAGAAGAAAAAGAAATCTCCCTCTGCCTCTGAGCAATTTTGCCTAGTTGCAGCAAACAGCCTGCTTTACTTTCATTTTCATTTTCAGCATAGCTTGATTAGCACAAGGGGGAAAAAAATCTGCTCCAGCAATTTACCTCTTTGCAGCAAGCAGCAGAGCCCTGCGCAAAACAGCTGAGAGCAAATCAGTGGAGAATCGGGAGGACGATCCAAAGGACAATCAACTTGTGCTAATTAGGCAGTGCTGAAGCTGAAAGGAGCTGTTTTTTCTTGCTGTTTGCTTGCAAGGAGGTAACTGCTGGGAGGCCAAAGGGTGGGGGCCAGTGGGTGGGCGGGGCTACATTTAGTGTATAAGACGCACCTAAATTTTCATCCCCTTTTAGGGGGGAAAAGGTGCGTCTTATACTCCGAAAAATACGGTAAATATAAATGTACACCAAATGCCAAATACCACTGCCTCCTTTTTCCAAAGGGCCAATTAGTTGCACAACCTTCCAACACTCCCAGAACACTTTTCTTCCTCCCTCCCTCCCTCATCTGCCCAGAGCCAGCCTGATTGGCCATCCCCTGATCCATCAGGGAATAGTCTTCTCTCTGTTCTTGGAGCCAGTTGTCATAAAACAGCTGCCGAAAAATTCAAAAGAATGCTGGAAGGTTTTTTTTTTAACTCCCTAAAGTATTCTGATGCTTCTTGAATAACTCAAGAATGCAAACACATGGAAGCCATCAGCTCTTGTTCCTGCTGGGGCTCTTTTTGCCGGCTGAAAAATCCCCACCCCCACCCCCCAGTTGTTCATCCTTCAAACTGTCTTCAAGCCCAGCCAGCTCATTCTTTGCTTTCCTTGTTCCTCAGGTACCGAGTGGAGTATCAAACACTGTGCAAAATAGAAGCGGACCAGAATGAATTCATCGACCAATTTATCTTCCAGAAGTAGACCAAGAATTGACGGCAACCAACAGACCAAGAGAACTTGACTCATTCCTGTTGTTCCAGAACAGGCAATTTGGACAGGCTGTGAAAGCATCGACTGAAGACACACTTTGCAAGATCTCCATTCCGGAGAGTTTTCATTGTTCCCATGCAACCTGCCCTGTGGTTGGGGGGGTGTAACGAAAACCACAGTTGGCAGGTTCCCTGGGATGATTTTGGCGATTGGATGTGCTTCCAAAGGATGAGAAGGAAGGAGCAACTCTTGTATTTAAGTCTTCTTTTTTTTTTTTAGCAGCTGTTTATAATGAGTTTCGATCACTCAACTGTATTTCTCACTGGGTTTGTGCATCTTCCCCACTTTTTAAGAAAATAAAATGCTTTCAAGAAACAATTAACCTTTTGAAATGCTGCGTTTGCCCATTGCATTTCTATCAGGATGATGTTCGGTAGAGAGAAGGTAGCGTGCCAGAAACAGATCACACATATGGCCAGTGAAAGAGAGAGGAGAGGAGAAAGAGGAAGACACCTGAACCCAACTTTAATCCCACTCCATGGGGGTGAGGTCAAAAAAGTCAAAATGGCATGTAATCGAAACCCTGCTTTTTCTGCATACACATCTGGGTGGAAGGCTGGTTCAGAATCAGGAGACCTGATCACATCTCAGAGGCCGGGACAGGATTATATAACCCTTCAGGTCAATCTTCACTCCTGGGGTTGCCTGGATCCATTTTTCAGAAATGATTGTCCTTTCCTTTTTAATGGAGCTGAGAGGGAAGGACTGTGTTGTGGTCCGCTGGCAGCCTGCGGAGCTGGCTGCAGAGTCTGATAGTGAGGAGGCTGGGGAGGAACATGGGCCAGTCCTGGAGTCTGGGGAAGGCTTGGACGAGGGCTCTGCGTTGGAGGCAGAAACGGGACCAGGGCCATCTGGGAGTTATGTGCTGACTCCGGAGCCTCCAGAGTCTGACATCAGTGAGGCAGAGGAACAGGGGGAGCCTGTTCCCAGTGTGTGCATGCACAGAGCTGCCAGAAGACAAGAACAGTTAAGACAAAAGGGGCAACTCGGGAGTAAGGCTTGGAGATGACTGGCCCCTCCCATAAGACATAAAGTGGAGCAAAGGAACATGAGCCTTTGCAGGAAGCAACTTTGTTCTGGTTGGTTTAAATTCTGAAGCAAAGCTGGCTGAGGAATTCTGGGAATTGAAGTCCACAAGTCTTAAAGTTGCCAAGTTTGGAGACCCCTGACCTAAAACATTGGGAATCTGCCTCATGAAGGAATTTGCGACCGAGTTGGAGTATCTGGAGCAGAAAACCTGCGTCCCTGTCCTGCCTGGCTGTTTGGAGGTTGAAAAACTCGGGATTTACTGGGGAATGGAGGGAAGCTGCATGAGATCATCTAGCTCCTATCTGGCTTGTCTGGATGACCAAGGGTCTTTTAGGAAGGTGGGGGGCTACTTTTAAGACCGCACTTTTCCCACCCTCTGGGATTAGTAAAGAAATTGGACTACACACTAAAGGTTTTGCAAGTACAGATGGCATATGCCCCCTGGGAAACTGGCAAAAATGTTTAAAGATAAATCAGCTAAATGTTGGAAATTACCACATGTGGTGGACATGCCCCGAAGCAAAGAACTATTGGAATAAAATGAAGTTATGGTTGGAGGAAATGATACAACAACGTATAGATTTAAAACCAGAGCTATTCCTATTGGGTATCTTACCAGAGAAAATTAGTAAAGACAATATATATTTGATTATACATGTAATAACAGCGGCAAGGTTTGTTTATGCACAAAATTGTAAAGCAGAGAAAATACCATCGGAGGGAGAAGTAATTTAAAAAAATTTTAGACTGTGCAGAAATGAGCAGATTCGCTATGATGAAAAAAGAAAGAGAAGATTCAGAATATTTTAAGATATGGAATCAATTTTACTATTGGTTAGAAAAGAGATATAAATAAGATTTAAAAGAGATTGGGGAAAAAATGTTGTAACAAGAATATTATATTAGTGGGAAATTTTTGTAATGGACTTGATGAGAATGAAGATAGAAGAGATAAGAGAAGACGTTTTTGGAGATAACACCGAAATGTCACATGGAAGAAATGAATGATGTATTAAATGTTTGTTTGTCTCAAAAAATAAAAATAAAAACTTTAAAAAAACCCCTAAAGGTTTTGCAAGTAAGCCTGTTGGGCTACATTCCAGTTATCTTGCAGCGCTTGGATTTACCGGAATGAACTTTCTGGAGCAAACTATTACATCAACGCATTCCTTGTGTTTGATCTTTGTTTATTGTTTTGAGGGCTTTGCAAAACATTTTAACCCTTTCGTTTTGTCGTACGCCACCCAGAGTCTCTGCGTATGAGATGGGTGGGCCACCTAAATTTGACCAATCAATAATTCTATGTGACCTAAGATAAAATCTATATTTCACCTATTCCTGGAGTCTTATATGCTGACCCCTCTCATCCCTGGACCCTGCTTTTAAAAAGGGTCTTTGCCATTACTTCTCTGATCATAAAGAGCCTTGGTGGCGCAGCAGACTAAAGTGCTGTTAAGTGGCACCAGCTGCCTGCAATTACTGCAAGTTAGAATCTCACCAGGCTCAAGGTTGACTCAGCCTTCCATCCTTCCGAGGTAGGTAAAATGAGGACCCGGATTGTGGGGGCAATAAGCTGACTTTGTATAAAAAAGAGCACCGCTTAGGGGCCCCCTGAAATCCCTACTAAGCAGGTATATACAAAAGTATGAAGGCTATTGCTTAACGCATTGTAAGCCGCCCTGAGTCTCCGGAGAAAGGCAGCATATAAATCGAACTAATAAATAATAATAAATAATAAATCAATGTTATAAGAAGCTGGACTGGATCCTAACATGATCTAGTGAAAGATTCATAGATTGATTGATTTAGATAGACAAAAATAACAGATATAGAAAGAGAGTAGTTTTTTAAAAAAATCAATAGAGGGCCAGGTCTTTCCTTCACACACACACACACACACACACACACACGTCCCTTTCTGGATTGGGACTCCCTACACACGGTCACTCATGCCCTCGTCACTTCCCGTCTGGACTACTGTAATGCTCTCTACATGGGGCTCCCCTTGAGGAGCACTCGGAGGCTCCAACTGGCGCAGAGTACGGCCACGCGGACGGTTACGGGAGCGACATGGCGTTCCCGTGTGACACCTCTCCTGCGTGAGCTGCACTGGCTCCCGGTGGTCTTCTGAGTGCGCTTCAAGATCTTGGTTACCACCTTTAGAGCGCTCCATGGCTTAGGATCTGGCTATTTACGAGACTGCCTGCTGCCACCAGTAGCCTCCCACTGGCCGGTTCGCTCCCACAGAGAGGGCCTCCTCAGGGTGCCGTCAACCAAACAATGTCGGTTGGCGACCCCCAGGGGGAGAGCCTTCTCTGTGGCGGCACCTACCATCTGGAATGAGCTCCCCCCAGAGATACGAAGGATCCCGGACCTACGCACCTTCCGCCACGCTCTTAAGACCTTTTTATTTAACCAGGCTGGCCTGGCCTAATTTCTCCTCTTTTAATAATTATGTAATTTTGTAATTTTAACTTGTTTTAAATTATTAGGGTTTTAAATATTACGGACAAATTATTTAATCAGATTTTAATTGTTTTAAATTTTGTATGCATATTGTTTTACTATATGGCTGTTCACCGCCCTGAGTCCCTCGGGAGATAGGGTGGTATACAAATCAAATAAACCTCAAACCTCACACACACACCCATGGATAGAAGATTAAAGAAGGACTCGGGTGTCCAAAGGTGCTTTTTTTCAGGAGGCAACTCGACTTTCTTGTTTTTTCTTTTGAAGACGTTTCGCTGCTCATCCAAGAAGCTTCTTCAGTTCTGACTGAACGGTGAAGTCAGAGCTGAAGAAGCTTCTTCTTCAGAGGGCGAGGCTTCTGTGGGGCAAGCCTGAGGGAGAGAAGGGAATAGGAAAGGAGAGGCTTCTGTGGGCAGAAAAAAAGAGCCCAGCAAGCAGTTCAAAAGAGAGGGAGGGTAGGAAAGAAAGGCCGACCAGCCACCTGGATACTATCTCATCATGTGACCTGCCTGCTGGGTAAAGACTGACCACCACGTGACCCAAGCAAGTAGAGGTGCCTGACAGGGTGGGTTCTACTTACCTTTACTACCGGTTTGCAGCGGGGCCGTGTGCGTGCGCTTGCTTCGCTCGCGCACACTCTTCTGCGCATGCACAGAAGCGTTTTGGTGACATTGGGGTCGGTGGGCGGAGCCTCCTGCCGGTTTTACAACCTGTTCTGTAGAACCGGTGCGAACCGAGGGCAACCCACCACTGGTGCCTGAGGGAGGGACCAGTGTGGACCGGCAGCCTTACCAAGAGGGACAGGAGAACCTGGACTCCAGCTGCACAAGGAAGTAGAAGCACCAGCAATTTTACGACGTTGGGGTAACCCATCTGTTCTCAAGTATCCCCGCACCGTCTGGTTGCTCTCTTCACCTCAGATTTGTGAAATGACCCCTTTTACGAGGAAAGCAGGTTGCTTTTATGGCATAAACACTGTTTCAGGAGGTTTTCGAAGATCCCTCCAGAGAATATTTTCCATCTGACAGTCACACTGAGGCCTAGTCCCTACAGGTAGTCCTCGACTTACAACAGTTCTTTTAGTGACCGTTGGAAGTTACAACGGCACTGAAAAAAAGCAACTTATGACCATTTTTCACACTTACGACTTTCACAGTGTCCCTACGGTCACGTGATTTACATTCGGATGCTTGACAACTGGTTCGTATTTATGACGGTTGTAGTGTCCTGGGGTCGTGTGATCATCTTTTGTGACCTTCTGACAAGCAAAGTCCATGGGGGAGCCAGATTCGCTTAGCAATCATGTCACCAATTTAACAACTTCCGGTTTCATTTTAAAAATGTGGCAAAGAAAATGGGGTAAAGCTCACTTAACATCCTCACTTAGCAACGTAAATTCTGGCCTGCGTTGAGGTCATAAATCGAGGTCTACCTGTGCAGGGGCGGGTTTCAAAACCCGTCGCTACCGGTTTGCTCGTGGGTGTGTGCGTGCTTGTGAGCATGCGTGACGCCTCTGCACATGTGCAGAAGCATCCGGGCAGGTGGGCGGAGCCCGCCGCTGCAACGGGTAGCAACCCCCCACTGTACCTGTGCTGTACTCCAGTGGTGGGTTTCAAAATTTTTTACTGCCAGTTCTGTAGGTGTGGCTTTGTGGGCATGGCATGGCTTGGTGGCAAGGGAAGGATACTGTAAAATCTCCATTCCCTCCCCAATCCAGGGGAAGGATACTGCAAAATCCGCATTTCCTCCCAATGAGCTGGGACTTGAGAGGCAGAGACTAAATGGGGGCGGGGCCAGTCAGACTTTTTACTATCGGTTCTCCAAACTGCTCAAAATTTCTGCTACCGGTTCGCCAGAACCTGTCAGAACCTGCTGAAACCCACCTCTGGTTTGCTTCCTTAGGAACACAGACACACTTTTCCTCAATTTCATTGGCACATCTTCCTTCCCAAAGGAGAAAGGCCAAAGGTTTTATTTCTTCTTCTTTTTTTCAACTGGCTTATAAGCAGAGCTGAACAGTACAAAAAGCAACATCACAAGGGCAATTGCTAAGTAAGGAACGTAGAAAGCAGACAGTGTCAGGCGTTCCTGCAAAGTCTGTGGACCCGGGACTTTAGCGTTGGAGAAATCAGCAAACAGGATGTGGGCCA
This sequence comes from Ptyas mucosa, assembly GCA_012654045.1. NCBI lineage: Eukaryota > Metazoa > Chordata > Lepidosauria > Squamata > Colubridae > Ptyas > Ptyas mucosa. The sequence goes on from WNWU01000013.1 coordinate 18,586,941, forward strand.
AGCAAGCCACTACCGTTGTAGTTACGTGCGTTGTGTAGATAATAACAGGAATCCGGATCCACTTGCAGCTCCCTGCATTGAAAAACCAGGTTTTTTAAAAATAATTGCAGCCGTAGGTCAAAACTCAAGTGTTCATTTTCTAATTTGCATACTTACCGTATTTTTCGGAGTATACCACGCACCTTTTCCCCCCTTAAAGGGGGTGAAAATTTAGGTGCGTCTTATACACCGAATGTAGCCCCGTCCACCCACTGGCCCCCACCCTTTGGCCTCTAACTCGCAGCAGTTACCTCCTTGCAAGCAAACAGCAAGAAAAAACAGATCCTTTCAGCTTCAGCACAGCCTAATTAGCACAAGTTGATTGTCCTTTGGATCGGCCTCCCAACTCTCAGCTGATTTGCTCTCAGCTGTTTTGCACAGGGCTCTGCTGCTTGCTGCAAAGAGGTAAATTGCTGGAAGCAGATTTTTTTTTCTTGTGCTAATAAAGCCAGTGGTGGGATTCTACCGGTTCGGTAGAACAGGTTGTTAAGTAGTTAAGTAGTTAAGCAGTTTGAAGAACCGGTTGTTAAAAGAAATCTCCCTTTTCTTTTTTTCCCACTTTACAGGGTTAATCCTGTAAGGAATTACAACATTCAGTGTTGTTTCCTAACCCAATCTTTATTGCCCTGCTTACAGAAACTGCCCTCGGCAGTATGTCTAGACTTACTGTCGCTTCCAGAGGTTCTCAGAGGGGTTTTTTTTCTTGACTTTCTTAAAGGGGAAAGGTTGTTTTAAGCTTTTTACACCGCTGTTGGGAGGAGGAAATACTCCCCTGTTGGAGTTCTTCCAGCCAGGGTGCAATGATCAGCACTTTGAAGAAATAATTGAATAACGAAGCAGAAGCTTTTAATGACAAGGAACCAAGATGAGTGACATTCAGCAAGGCTTATTGGCTAGCTAGAAAATTGACATTCAAACGTGAGTTTACATACCCTTTCTGACTTTTGGTCTAAAACTGGGTTTTGGTGAAGTTTAATTCTGTGCTTGGTGATCTTTAATCCTGTGTTTAGCGATGAGATAATTTTGCCTATTCAGCTTTGTTTGGAAGGAAAAATGTAATCTCTGTTCCTGAAAAGAAGCAGTTTTGGAAATCTGACTAGTTCTGTGTCTATTTGTTCTGGTAATTGGTTTAACAACCAACAGGTACTCTGCTCCTTTGTTTCATTCTGGACACTTTAAATGACCTCTCTGCTAAAGGGTTTCACTTTATGAGCAAGAATTGGCTGCTGATAGTTATCATTGCATTTTAACTATTTTAATTCCTCAAGGTGCTCTGCCTGATTTGCAACTCCAGTTTGCAGGTATTTCTAATCTAATGATTGGTATTTAGGGCAGCTTTTTGCAAGCAAAGAAGCTTTTTTGTATTTTTGTACAGGTAATCCTTGACTTACAACAGTTACAATGGCACTGGAAAAAGTGATTTATGACCGTTTTTCACACTTATGACCATTGCAGCAAACTGTCATTAGGGAAAAGACCGGATGCCATATGACCACCTGGCCATGCCCACCCGGTCACAAGAAGCACCACAGTTGTGAAATGAGTGACACGGTTGTTAAGAATGCTGCAATGGGCATAAATGATGACCAGTCATAAGTGCGAGGACCAGTCAAAAGTGCGAGGACCTGTGAGAAATCACATTTTTCAGCCCTCTGGGTAGTCCTTATACACATCGCCACGCCCACCCAAATAAGCCACGCCCACAGAACCAGTTATTTAAAAAATTGAATCCCACCACTGAATCAAGCTATGCTGAAAACGAAAATGAAAGTAAAGCAGGCTGTTTGCTGCACCGAGGCAAAATTGCTCAGCGGCAGAGGGAGATTTCTTTTTCTTCTTTTCCTCACCCAAAAAGGTAGGTGCGTCTTATACTCCGAAAAATACTGTATGTAAATATTGGTAGTCCTCAACCTCAACTGGGACGAGAATTTCCCTTGCTAAAAAGGTGGTTGCAATGTTAACTGAGTCAGATCAATTTTATTAGGTTTTTTTGCCACTGTTGTTAAGCAAATTACCACAGTTAAGAAAATTACAAGGGTTGTTAAGTGAATTCAAATTTCCCTATTGACTTTGCTCCTTGGACGCCAATTGGGAAGGTGAAAATAGCAATAGCACTTATTTATTTATTTATTTATTTATTTATTTATTTATTTGTCGTATTTCTATGCCGCCCAACTCTCCGAAGACTCTGGGCAGCTTACAACAAAGACAGTATAAACAATATACAGTAAAAGACGTTAAAAACCCATACAGACCGCTCATGGCCGGATCTCACAAGATCTCAGTGGTGAGATCAATGGCCCCAAGCCCGCCGGAAAAGCCAGGTTTTCACCATTTTCCAGAAGGCCAGTAGGGTGGGAGCGGTCCTGGCCTCAGGAGATAGCTGATTCCAGAGAACTGGGGCAGCCACAGAGAAGGCCCTCCCCTGCGGACCCACCAGGTGACATTGTTTAGCTGACGGGACCCGAGGAGGCCAACTCTGTGGGATCTTACCGGTCATTGGGAGCTATGCGGTAGAAGATGGTCTCAAAGATAGATATAACTTAGACTTATATACTGCTTTATAGTGGTTTTACAGCCCTCTAAGCGGTTTACAGAGTCAGCATCTTGCCCCCAACAATCTGGGTCCTCATTTTACCCACCTCAGAAGGATGGAAGGCTGAGTCAACCTTCAGCCTGGTGAGATTTAAACTGCTGAACTGCAGCTAGCAGTCCGCTGAAGTAGCATTCTAACCACTGCACCACCTCGGCTCTTAATTGAAAATGGTAATCACATGACTCCGGGATGGTGTAAGAGTTGTAACTACATGCCAGTTGCCAAGCCCCTGAATTTTGATCATGTGACCACGGGGATGCTGCAATGGTCATCAAAATGCAAAGATTCATCATCAGTTACGTTTTGCAATGCCATTGTAACCTTGAACAGTCACTAAACAAATGGTTGTAAGTCAAGGACCACTACAACCAACTTCTTTCACTATTTCAGAACAGGTAGATAAGCCTGTCCAGGCTGCCAACAGTTGGCCCATTTCAGCATGAGGGGCTTTGGAGTCCGATGATTCTCATGAACACTTCTTGATCTTCAATCTCCATTAGGAAATACTTGCATTCTTCCCTCCAAGGACAATTTATCATGGTTCTGTGCCAGTGCTGGGATTGAAAAAAATTAGCAACCAATTCTCTGCCTGGTTGCTGGGTGGGCCTGGCCTAGCCAGCTTCCTGCACCATGGTGAGGGTGGGGGTGCTTTTGCCCTCCCCAGGCTCTGGAACCCCTCCAGAGGCCAGAAACGGGACTGTTTCTGGTTTTCTGGTGGGCCCAATTTTTGCCTTCCCAGGGCCTCTGCGCAGGCCCTGCACTTATCTGGCATCCAAAACGGGCCACGTGGAGACACCTGGGAGGGGGCAGGGCAGGGTGGGTGTGGTCAGCCAGTCCTTGCAACTACCAATTCGGCAAACCAGATTAAAATTAACATCCAATTTGCCTGAACCGGTCCGAACCAGCTCAATCCCACCCCTGTTCTGTGCCCACCCAATCTCACGCTCCCCTGGTTCTCACAAACCGGCATGCTTACCTTTCCAGAAGGCGTAGGCAGCAACGGGAAAGAAAAATAATTGTGGAAAAGCTTCGAAGTACAGGAAAGACCGGAACCAGGGTTCTTGGTTTGTCATCAATGAATCCTTGAATGTAGTTTTGTACCAGGTCAACGTATCGGTCAGCTTTAGGAACAGAGAAGACGGTCGGTGAGTAAGGAAGAGGAGGAGGGCACCTAAATCTTCCTTTTAATCTTCTATCTATGGTGGGGTGAGGCGACAAAATTCAATTGGCATCTGCAACTGTGTCATAGAAACCCTGCCCCATTTTAATGCTGGGTGGGAAACTGATGCAAAGCATGCAAGGTAGAACTTGGCACCAGTTAGTTTGGCCAGTTTTGTTAGCACGGGGCAGATTTTTCCTTCTTTCTCAAACGATGTCATAGCTTTTGATTACAACTTTTACAGGCCGTACAGAAGAGACTATCCATCACTCAGGTTGAACTGAGTCCTTGGTGCTCTCTGAGCTTCAGTGCTTACTTGCTTGCAGACATTCTTCAAGGGGATCCACAATCTTTTAAAGACTGTGCAACCATTTGGAGAATTAAATTGTAGTCAGAGCCTCTAGCTTCAGTTTTTCAGAAGGCTGCAAGGGAGGAGGTAAAGGATAGACCTGGAGCTCTACTGATTTTAAAAAATCTCTCTCTCTCTTATCTTTGTTCCATCCACCCATCCATCCATCCATCCTCTATTGCTAGGTAATGTAAGGATCAAATCCAGCTTCTTTTAACTTTGATTCAAGAAGGCTTGAAACAGACTGAGGCTCAACCCATCCAAGACTGAGTGGCTGTGGTTTCCGACGTCCCGATATAGTCAGTTGGTGCCATCACTGACTATTGGGGGCGAGTCGTTGGCCCCCACGAGAGGGCTCGCAACTTGGGTGTCCTCCTGGACTCACGGCTGTCTTTAGAAGAGCATTTGACAGCTGTGGCCGGGAGGACTTTTTATCAGGTCCGCCTGATTCGCCAGTTGCATCCCTTTCTGAATCGGGACTCGTTAAATACGGTCACTCATGCCCTTGTCACTTCCCGCCTGGACTACTGCAATGCTCTCTACATGGGGCTCTCCTTGAGGAGCACCCAGAGGCTCCAGCTGGTCCAAAATGTGGCCGCATGGGTGGTTATGGGAGCGACATGGCGCTCCCATGTGACTCCCCTCCTGCGCGAGCTGAACTGGCTGCCAGTGGTCTTCCGGGTGCGCTTCAAGGTTTTGGTTACCACCTTTAGAGCGCTCCATGGCTTAGGACCAGGGTACCTATGAGACCACCTACTGCCACCAGTAGCCTCTCACCGACCAGTACGCTCCCATAGAGAGGGGCTTCTCAGGGTGCCGTCAGTCAAACAGTGTCGACTGGTGGCCCCCAATGGGAGAGCCTTCTCTGTGGGGGCACCTGCCATCTGGAACGAGCTCCCCCCAGAGATACGGAGGATCCCGGATCTGCATACTTTCCACCGTGCCCTCAAAACATTCTTATTCCAGCAGGCTGGTCTGGCCTAACTGTCCCTTTTAAATTGCTTTTTAAATTTGTTTTATAAATTGGGGTGTTTTACATTTGTTTTGGGCCAAAGTATTTAATGTATTTTAAATGGTTTTTTAACGTTTGTACTATGTGTATTTTATCTTTTGGCTGTTCACCGCCCAGAGTCCTTCAGGAGTAGGACGGTATATAAATTTAATACATACATAAATAAATAAATAAGGCACAAAGTTCTTTCCTAAAAGGAGAGTCCAGGGATGAGAGGGTTTAGCATATAAGGTTCCAGGAATAGGCAACATGTAGATGTTATCTTTTTTCATAACAGAATTTATGATCTTTATGTATTTATGGGTCAAATTTATATGCCAACATCCCCCCCCCCCATCAAAATGACTCTGGGCGGTATGCAATAAAACCAAGAATTTAAACATTTTGCAAACCTCTGCAAACAATAAACGTAGATAAAACACAGGGAAGAGGTTTACCTGCATTTTGATCCCGTTTTTCCAGTCAGATACCCAAACTGTTGTAAAATGGATGGAATGAAACCCAGCGTTTGCCCAACAGGCTTACTTGCAAATTCTGATCTTTGATACATAGAAACAACGCGTTTCCTAATCCCAGAGTGTCGAAAGCGCTGTCTGAGAATAAACCTCCATCTTCCCCAAAGACCCTTGGTAATCCAGTCAAGCCCCATGGATCTAACCCAGGTGGGAGACGCGCTGGATCCTCCCATCCCCGGTCAGACTCATCCAGAGCTAGAGGGTCCACGCAGCTTCCCCTCCCCTCCTTCCTCAAAGAATCCCGGTTCTTCTCAGCCTCTTCAGGCAGGAACGCGAAATCAAGTTTTCCGCACTGGATACGTAAATCCGATCCCAGATTCTTAAGCAAAGCGGATCCCCGGCGCTTTATGGTTGGACCAGCCACGAGAGCTCGGCGGTTCCCCTCTACTTACGGCGGAAGGGTAAAGTCCAGGCAGCAACGCCTGCAGATCGAAGAATAAAGTGATGGGGATATGAATGAGGAAGTAGAAGACGAAGATCCACTCGAGGACGCGCGCCACAGCCATCGCCTTTTCGGGGTCTGAGCTGGCAAGCGCCGGGAACGAACGATCGCCTTTGCTCTGCACCCATTGGCTCTCCCTGGAGGGGGCGCGGCCTCCTGCCCAGATGGCTACGCCCAACTTTTCCAAGTTGTCCTTTTGGCAGACAAGGAAAGATCTTCGGGAGTTTTGGGGACCCACCGGGACAATCTCCCCCCCCCCCCCCCCCCCGCATTTTGCTTTTGGAGACCAGCCAAGATTTTGGACACCAGCCAAGGGGCGGAGGAGAAGCCTCGCAATCGCTCTGATATCAACCGCACTTGCCAAGAAGCAGCCAGGAAACTAGGGAAGCCTTCAGGGATGGATGGAAGGACCTCTGAGCAAGATTGGCTGGGTCTGCTGAGGGCCTGCTTGCCCCAAATTTAACCATGCCTTGCTTAATTAGTTAGTTAGTTAGTTAATTAATTATTTAACTTAATTAATTAGTTCTAAGTTGGGCTTAGACATTTTAGAACTATGCCGAGTTCAGTCTGACCTAAGCATAGTGCATAAAATTATCTGCCACAATGTCCTGTCAATGACTACTTTATTTTTATTTTATTTTTATTTTATTTAATTTATATACCGCCCTACTCCCGAAGGACTCAGGGCAGTGAACAGCCACAGGTAAAAATATATCATACAAAAGTTAAGAACCATTTAAAAATACATTAAATAATTTTGGCCCCAAAAACGAATTAAAAACACCCAATTTGTATAAAAGCAAATTAAAAGGGAGAGTCAGGCCAGACCAGCCTGCTGGAATAAAAATGTTTCGAGGGCGCGACGGAAAGTGTGTAAATCTGGGATCCTCCGTATCTCTGGGGGGAGTTCATTCCAGATGGCAGGTGCCGCCACAGAGAAGGCTCTCCCCCTGGGGGCGACCAGTCGACATTGTTTGGCTGATAACACCCTGAGGAGCCCCTCTCTATGGGAGCGTACTGGTCGGTGAGAGGCTACTGGTGGCAGAAGACAGTCTCGTAAGTACCCTGGTCCTAAGCCACGGAGCGCTCTAAAGGTGGTAACCAAAACCTTGAAGCGCACCCAGAAGACCACCGGGAGCCAGTGCAGCTCGTGCAGGGAGTCACATGGGAGCGCCACATCGCTCCCATAACCACCCGCATGGCTGCGTTCTGGACCAGCTGGAGCCTCCGGGTGCTCCTCAAGGGGAGCCCCATGTAGGGAGCATTACAGTAGTCCAGGCGTGAGGGTACTTCAGCTTCATACACAAGCAAATAATAGATACAAACTGAAGGTAAACTGCTCCAAACTCGATTGCATAAAATACGACTTCAGTAACAAGAGTGATCAATGGCTGGAATGCACTACCTGACTCTGTGGTTTCTTCCCCAAACCCCCCAAACTTTAACCTTAAACTGTCTACTGTTGACCTCACCCCATTCTTAAGAGGTCTGTAAGGGGCATGCATAAGAGCACCAGCGTGCCTACCATCCCTGTCCTAATATTCCTTTTTACTTACTCTTTTCATGTATTCAAATTATGTTTATACTTTTACCTGTATAAACATATATATATATATATATATATATATATATATATATATATATGCTTGACAAATAAACTTATGATTATTATATGATTATGATTAATGAACAGGACTCTGAATAACCTGCACAAGTTGCGCCCATATAATTATGTCGATCGGAGTATCCAATCTTGGCAACTTTTAAGATTTGTGGACTTCAATTCCCAGACTTCCCCAGCCAGCTATGCTATGGCTTCTGGAAGCTGAAGTCCACAAATCTTAAAAGTTGCCAAGATTGGACACTCTGATCTATGGATGCAACTTGCGCAGGTTATTCAGGGTATTTTTCATTAAGCAAGGCACAGTTAAATTTCAGGCGAGCATGCCTGCAGACCCAGCGAAACTTGCTTTGAGGTCCTTCCATCCCTGGAGCTCCAAAGTCTTAAATGTTGCCAAAGTGACACCCCAGTGGTGAAATTATTATTTTTTTACTACCGGTTCTGTGGGCGTGGCTTGGTGGGCGTGGCAGGGGAAGGATTCTGCAAAATCCCCATTTCCTCCCTACTCCTGGGAGAAGGTTATTGCAAAATCTCCATTCCCACCCCACTCTGGGACCAGCCAGAGGTGGTATTTGCTGGTTCTCTGAACTGCTCAAAATTTCCGCTACCGGTTCTCCAGAACCTGTCAGAACCTGCTGAAACCCACCTCTGGTTTGCTCTCTTAGGAACACAAACACACTTTTCCTCGATTTCATTGGCAATCTTCCTTCCCAAAGGAGAAAGGCCAAAGGTTTTATTTCTTCTTCTTTTTTTCAACTGGCTTATAAGCAGAGCTGAACAGTACAAAAAGCAACATCACAAGGGGAATTGCTAAGAAAGGAGCATAGAAAGCAGATAGAGTCAGACGTTCCCTCAAAGTCTGTGGACTCGGGACTTTAGCGTTGGAGAAATCAGCAAACAGGATGTGGGCCAAGCAAACAACCATCATTGTAGTTATGTGCGTTGTGTAGATAATCACAGGGATCCGGATCCACTTGCAGCTCCCTGCATTGAAAAACCAGGTTTTTAATAATTGGTCAAATTATTGACTTAGGTCAAAACTCAAGTGTTAATTTTCTAATTTTCATACTTACTGTATTTTTCAGAGTATAAGACGCACCTTTTTCCCCCCTAAAAGGGGGTGGAAATTTAGGTACGTCTTATACACTGAATGTAGCCCCGCCCACCCACTGGCCCCCACCCTTTGGCCTCTACCTCGCAGCAGTTACCTCCTTGCAAGCAAACAGCAAGAAAAAACAGCTCCTTTCAGCTTCAGCACAGACTAATTAGCACAAGTTGATTGTCCTTTGGATCGGCCTCCCAACTCTCAGCTGATTTGCTCTCAGCTGTTTTGCGTAGGGCTCTGCTGCTTGCTGCAAAGAGGTAAATTGCTGGAGCAGATTTTTTTTCCCTTTTGCTAATCAAGCTATGCTGAAAACAAAAATGAAAGTAAAGCAGGCTGTTTGCTGCACCGAGGCAAAATTGCTCAGAGGCAGAGGGAGATTTCTTTTTCTTCTTTTCCTCACCAAAAATGGTAGGTGCGTCTTATACTCCAAAAAATACTGTATGTAAATATTGGTAGTCCTCCACTTATAACCAGAACTGGGACGAGAATTTCCCTTGCTAAAAAGGTGGTTGCAATGTTAACTGAGTCAGATCAATTTTATTAGTTTTTTTTGGCCACTGTTGTTAAGCAAATTATCGCAGTTAAGAAAATTACAAGGGTTGTTAAGTGAATTCAAATTTCCCAATTGACTTTGCTCCTTGGACGCCAAGTGGGAAGGTGAAAATAGCAATAGCACTTAGACTTATATACCGCTTCATAGTGCTTTTACAGCCCTCTAAGTGGTTTACAGAGTCAGCATCTTGCCCCCAACAATCTGGGTCCTCATTTGACCCACCTTGGAAGGATGGAAGGCTGAGTCAAGACTTGAGCCTGGTGAGATTTGAACTGCCGAACTGCAACTAGTAGTCCGCTGAAGTAGCCTGCAGTGCTGCATTCTAACCACTGCGCCACCTCGGCTCTTAATTGAAAATGGTAATCACATGACTCTGGGATGGTGTAAGAGTTGTAACTACATGCCAGTTGCCAAGCCCCTGAATTTTGATCATGTGACCACGGGGATGCTGCAATGGTCATCAAAATGCAAAGATTCATCATCAGTTACGTTTTGCAATGCCATTGTAACCTTGAACAGTCATTAAACAAATGGTTGTAAGTCAAGGACCACTACAACCAACTTCTTTCACTATTTCAGAACAGATAGATAAGCCTGTCCAGGCTGCCAACAGTTGGCCCATTTCAGCATGAGGGGCTTCGGAGTCCGATGGTTCTCATGAACACCTCTTGACCTTCAATCTCCATTAGGAAATATTTGTATTCTTCTCTCCAAGGACAATTTATCATGGTTCTGTGCCAGGGCTGGGATTGAAAAAATTTAGCAACCAGGGGAGGAGCTTGACGTTGCGGCGAAACGGATGGCGATTCCTGAGCTCCAGGGTTGCCATCGAAACCCCCGCTGCTAGACGGTCGACCTAGGACCCCACAGTCTTGTTTTGACTGTGGTAGTAGAGGGCACATCCTGTTGATCTCAGGGACATTGCAAAGTCCCTGATCAATTCAGGAGAAGCTCTTTTTCTAGCAGCGGGGTAGCAGCCATTGCAGCTGCTGAAGCTGGGACAAGCTCCGGAAGAGGAATAGAACAACAGTAAGCTGATGTGGTAAGAGACTTTTAAATTAAATTAATACATAGAACACCCTGATTTGAAGTGGAATCATAACTGGACTTAAAGGAAACCAAGCGGCGAATTTAAACAGGAGTTATTTTTTTTTATCTTCAATTTAGTTAAATTGGTGGAGTTTCAAATCTTTGAGTTTTTTTTGACCAGGACCGGATGGAAAGGACTGGCTGAACTGAGATCTTAATATCTGTAAGCCTTTGTGCCTTAAATGTGAAATATTTTCTTCTCGGAGCTAACTTGTTATTTGGAGTCAATTTTTCTTAAATCTTTTTTTTCTGAGGATTGTTTCGTTTTGATTTCTTGCTTATTATTTTTTTTAACAAAGAATTGTCGGACCATAAAAGGGAGCTAGGAGAATGTGTAATATTGCTATCTACTGCCATCTACTGGCCTGAAACATTGTTAACTTTCGCTTTCTATTAAAGTAACAAGCTGACGCAATTATATAACATTGTTGCCATAGCCAGAGACTCTGAACTTTCACTGCTGATAAGAATTGCTGGAAGAACATCTGAGAGAGCTGGAGCTATCGGCTTTGTTTATTCAGGTGCTCTTTGGGGACATATTTGAAGTAGGAGTTAGAGGCAAAAAAGAGAAATTTGTTAATGTTTAGGCAGAATTATTGCTGCAAAAATTGAAATATTTGAAATATCTTTTTGACTTTTTAAAATTTGTTGTTTTTTAAAAAAATATTTTTGTGAAATGATAACTCTGTAAGTTCCCCTAGTTTAAATATTTTTGATGGTCTTTTTCTTTAAATGGTCTTAAATAATTATACTGACATACAAAAGTCTGAAGTTTGAACTTTGAGTTTTTCCTTTTTTTTCTATTTGCTGTTCCCACTAGTTGGTTATTTGGCCTTTTTTTTCCTTCTCATTTTTAGTTTTTATTTCTGTTTTTTTAAATTAGCTGAATTTTTGGTGCAATTTTCTACTATTTGGATTAATTTTTCTTTTTGAGGATTTTTATATTATGATTTTTTCTTTATCTCTTTTTTTCCTCCTATGCCTCCTTTTTAAAGTGGATTAGGGTATTGAAGAACCTGAAGAATTAATTTTTTCTTTTCTTTTCTTTTCTTTTTTCTTTTCTTTTGTTATTTCTTATTGCTTGTTTCTTTGGATTTTTCTTGGTTGCCGGTGTTTTGATTTCTGGATAAAATGAGTAGAAAAGTAGCGACAGTTGGATCTGCATCAACTACACCCAGCTCATCCCCATCCGGAGGACAGCAATAAATCCAGTCGATGCTTCAACAGGAGAAGGACAAGGAAAAGGAGAAAGACAAAGATGTAATACTACAAATGATCTTTCAAACAATTCAGTGGATGGAACAACAAATATTTAAAATAGATGAAAAAGTAGAGAATACACAGCAAATGATGGTGAAATATGATGAGAGGCTGTGAAAGCTTGAGAAAAGAGAGGAGCAAAAAGAGGAAAAAATTAAAGATATAGATAATAGACTGGGAGAAGTTGAACGGGACAGAAGCGGATTAATTGGACGGGAGATGGATAAATCAGAATTTTACCTCAGATTTCAAAATGTGGAAGAAGATAAAGAAGAGAACTTGGCGGAAATAATGATAGGAATCTTGGCTGAGGCATTAGAAATTACTAAAGAGAAGATGATGGATGGGGTGGACGAGATATGTCGAGTTTATACTAGATATGCAATGCAGAACAAGTTATCACAGGAAGTGCATATAAGATTTACTAAGAAATCAGTTAAAACACAAATATTGCAAATCGCCAGAGAAAAAACATTGAAGTACAAGGAGAAAGAAATTGTGGTTTTGAAACAAATACCCAGAAAAGTGAGAGAGATGTGGAGAGAATATCAATTTTTGACCAAAGTATTACTCCAAAAAGGTGTGAGTTACAAATGGCTGGTACCAGAGGGTCTTGTGTTAATGTGGCAACTTCAAAGATATAGGTTAGACACAATTGATAAAGCAAGAGCATTTTACACTGATTTCTTTAAAGAGAAGGAAACAGAAATGGAATTTCAAACGACAGTTGTCCCAGTACAATTCCAAGTAGAGGAACTGGCAATGATGGAAAAAGTAGAAGGGGCAGTAGGAGGGATTGTGGAACAGAAAGAACAGCGGGAATTAAGATCAACTAGAGCAATAAAGCCTACATATAAAGTGTAAACATGGAAGAGAGAAAATTAATTTCAATAAATATAAATGGACTTAACTCAGCTGTAAAAAGAAGAAAGATATTCCACAAATTAGAAAAATTAAAATTTGACATAGTATGCTTGCAAGAAGTACATATTAAAAAACAATGTGAACAGACACTTGTACATTCTAAATTAGGGAAAATTTTCACATCATTGCCACAATGTAAAAAAAGAGGACTGGTTTTATACATTAATAATGCAATACCAGCAGAGCAAATATATGCGGATGAAGAAGGCAGAATTCTGATGGTGGAGATTATGGACAATAACATGAAAATTCTTTTAGTAGCAATATATGCTCCAAATAATAAAGTGATTTTTATAGAAAATTGCATATGAAAATAACAGACCCACAACAAATCAAAAATTATAGACCTATCTCCCTGCTAAATTCAGATTATAAAATCTTCACTTCAGCATTGGCAGAAAGACTTAAAAGATAATTAAATAACTTTATACATTCAGATCAAAATGGGTTTCTGCCCAAAAGACAAATTAGAGATGATATGAGAATGATTCTGGACACTTTGGAATATTATGAAACACATCCGGAAAAGCAAATGGCTTTGATATTCTTAGATGCACAGAAAGCCTTTGACAAGGTAAATTGGTGTTTTATGTTGCTTCAAATGGAACATATGGGCTTTGGAAGAAAATTTATTCAAGCAATAGATGCTATATATTATAAACAAACAGCAAAAGTAATGATAAATGGAGAATTGACAGACTCTATTGAGATAAAAAAGGCAGTAGACAAGGCTGCCCACTATCCCCTCTCTTCTTTATATTAACTTTAGAAGTGCTAAATAGATGCATAAGAAAAGAAAAAGATATAAAAGGAATGAAAATTCGAAAAGAAGAATACAAACTGCAAACATTTGCTGATGACCTAGTTTTTATTCTTGAAGACCCATTAATATCAATAACTACATTGATAGATGAAATTGGAGAATTTGGGAAAGTGGCTGGTTTGAAAATTAACAAAGATAAAACTAAAATATTGACTAAAATACGTTGGTAAAGCAGAAAAAAGAATTGGTGGATATCTCAAAAAGGCAGGTCACAAATAAAGTTAAATATTTGGGGATATACTTAACAGCAAGATGTAGCACACTTAAAGAAAATAACTACAATAAACTTAAGCAACAGATAGGGATAGATTTAGCGAAATGGGAAAATTTTCAGCTTTCTTTGATTGGAAGGATATCTTCTGTTAAGATGAATATTCTGCCCAGAATTTTATATTTGTTCCAGACAATTCCAATTAAACTGGGGAAAGACTTTTTTGAAGAATTGAATAAAATGGTGTTCAAATATATTTGGCAGGGAAAGAAGACGAGGATAAGATTAAAGCTGCTATGAGATGCTAGAATGAGAGGGGGTTTTGGCCTACCTAATTGGGAACTTTACTATCTTTACTATCTAACTTTACTATCAAGTGACAAGTTTGATGTGGATTAAAGAATGAGTAACATTAAGGAATACTAGAATTGGATCTAGAAAGTCATGATTTGTTGATGGGGGTGGCATGCCTATTTATGGTACAAGAGAATAAAAATACAGGGGTATTTTAGAAGACATCATATACGTGAGGTTTATTATTGAATTGGGAGAAGATTAAAAAATAGCACTATTTTAAAATTCCAGTCTGGGTCTCAACGATTGAAGCTGTTTCATATTCTGTAATATTTAGAAGTGAACAAATTGTTAGATATAGTGAATTATTGGATGAAAAGGGTGAACTGAAGTCGAAGCAGGAACTTGAAAGAACAAGGTTTTCAGATGGATTGGTTTTCTTATTGGCAAATACGTTCTAGATATGAAGAAGTTAAACAAGAAGGTTTTTATAATGTTTTGACTAATCTAGATAAGATACCAACAGGATCTGATGACTATGTAATTAAAAAATTGTACAGTTATCTTTTAGAGGTAAAATTGGAAGAGGAACAAGTTAAAGAGATAATGATAGCATGGGGGAAAAATTTTGGTCATGGGATTGATTTAGAAAAATGGCAAAAATTATGGTTACAAAACTATAAAATGACAATGTCTACAGCATATAGCTGCACTGGTTGCCGGTGGTCCTTCGGATCTGCTTCAAGGTGCTGGTACTTACCTATAAAACATGGCATAGGCCCGGGGTACTTGCAGGACCACCTCCTACCGGCCTCCCACCGCCCAGTGCGTTCACATAGGGCTGCCCTCCTCCAGGTGCCATCGGCCAGACAATGTCGACTGGTGGCACCCAGGATGAGGGCGTTCTCTGTGGCTGCACCGACCGTCTGGAATGAATTACTCACTGAGCTCCAGACGGCCCCCAACCTCCACTCTTTCCACGGTGGCCTGAAGACATGGCTTTTCCAGCAAATCTCCTGATCTACTGGGAGTTTTTAGTTTTAATTGTTGGGGATTTTAAATTGGATGATTTTAGCATTCATTTATTGTTTCGTTGTTTTATTGTTGTGAGCCGCCCTGAGTCCTTTGGGAGAAGGGCAGCATATGACAAAAAATAAATAAATAAAATAAAATATAAGGAAAATTTGTATAAGATGTTTTACAGGTGGCATCTACCCCCAACGAGAATAGCCAGAATGTTCAAGAATAAATCAGAGAAATGTTGGAAATGCCATCAGACCCCAGGATCATATTACCATATGTGGTGGACATGTGTAGAAGCTAAAAGATATTGGGCTAAAATCCACACATGGTTAGAAAAAATGACAAAAAACACATTGACTTTAAACCAGAGATATTTTTATTAGGGATTTTACCAGAAATGTATAATAAGGAAATGAGATACTTAATTGTGAATGTTTTAACAGCGGCTAGAATTGTTTTTGCTAAAAATTGGAAAGGTGAGAAGATACCGACTGAAGATGAAGTGATGAAGAAAATTATGGATTGTGCTGAAATGAGTAAATTGACACTTGAAATTAGAGAACAGGCAGATAAACAATATTACTTAATTTGGGACTTGTTTTATCAATGGTTAGATAATAAAACATGGAGATAAAAGATGAATTAGAAATTGAAGTAATGTCAAAATATATGAAATGGTTTTTCTTTTTGCCTTTGTTTCTTGTCTTTCTGTTCAACAATGGCTAAGTGTGTATAATGTATAAAACTGTTAAACAAGAGAAATTAAATAACTGGAAATTTGGGATAAGGGATTGAGCACAAATCAATTTTATCCGATCGACATATTATTTGTAATTGTATTTGAATGCTGGCGATTTTATGTTTTGTTTTTTGTTATAAATTAAAAAAAAACTCAAAACAAAAAGAACAATTTTAGTAACCAGTTCTCTGCCCGGTTGCTAGGTGGGCCTGGCCTAGCCAGCTTCCTGCACCATGGGGGGCGGGGGGGGTGTTTTTGCCCTCCCCAGGCTCTGGAGGCCCTCCCAAGGCCGGAAATGGCCTATTTCCAGACTTCCGATAGGCCCGTTTTTCGCCCTCTCCAGGCTCTGGAGGCTTTCCTTGACCCTCTGGGAGGGCGAAAACGGCCTCCCCTGGGCTCTGGAACCCCTCCAGAGGCCAGAAACAGGCCTGTTTCTGGTTTTCCGGTGGGCCCATTTTTTGCCTTCCCAGGGCCTCTGCGCAGGCCCTGCACTTATCTGGCATCCAAAACGGGCCATGTGGAGATTCCTGGGAGGAGCAGGGCATGGGTGGGTGTGGTCAGCCAGTCCTTGCAACTACCAGTTTGGCGAACCAGATTAAAATTAATATCCGGTTGGCCTGAACCGGTCCGAACCAGCTCAATTCCACCCCTGTTCTGTGCCCATCCAATCTCATGCTCCCCTGGTTCTCACAAACCGGCATGCTTACCTTTCCAGAAGGCGTAGGCAGCAACGGGAAAGAAAAATAATTGTGGAAAAGCTTCGAAGTACAGTAAAGATCGGAACCAGGGTTCTTGGTTTGCCATCAATGAATCCTTGAATGTAGTTATGTACCAGGTCAACATATCGGTCAGCTTTAGGAACAGAGAAGACACTCAGTGAGTAAGGAAGAGGAGGAGGAGGAGGGCACCTAAATCTTCCTTTTAATCTTCTATCTATGGTGGGGTGAGGCGACAAAATTCAATTGGCATCTGCAACTGTGTCATAGAAACCCTGCCCCATTTTAATTCTGGTTGGGAAACTGATGCAAAGCATGTAAGTTTTGTTAGCACGGGGCAGATTTTTCCTTCTTTCTCAAACGATGTCATAGGTTTTGATTACAACTTTTACAGGCCGTACAGAAGAGACTATCCATCACTCAGGTTGAACTGAGGAGTCCTTGGTGCTCTCTGAGCTTCAGTGCTTACTTGCTTGCAGACATTTTATGACCAAATGAGGTAACAGCATCAGTGCGGGTGAGTGTGGCGTTTGCTCCCTGTTTCTATACAGTAGCTTGCCCTGCCAATGTTGGCTTTTCTCTTTTTTTTGGTAATTTTTATTTTATTTTATACACAAACAAATATTTAATACATCAATCATCCCTTCTGTGTGACACTTTGGCGTTTTCTCCATGTTTCTTCTGTCTTCCTTTTCACCAAATCTATTACACCATTTCTCCAAAAGTACACTATTCTAATTATACCATTTTCTTACATAGCTATTAATTTACTTGTCTGTATTTCTTTTCTAACCAATGGTAAAATTGATCCCATATCTTAAAGTATTCTGAATCCCAATGTTGGCTTTTCTCCTTAGTAGTTCTTTGATTAGGGGATCAAGTCACTGTGTTGAGTGACGAGCAGGGGGCTCTCACACTAAAGGGCTTAGACAAAATAACTTGTGGGTTTCAAAATTTTTTACTACCAGTTCTGTGGGTGTGGGATGGTGGGCGTGGCATGGCTTGGTATGCGTGGCAGGGGAAGGATACTGTAAAATCTCCATTCCCACCCCACTCAAAATCCCCATTTTGAGTGGGGTGGGAATGGAAAATCCCCATTTCCTCCCGATCAGCTGGAAGTCAGGAGGCTGAGAATAGATGGAGACGGGGCCAGTCAGAAGTGGTATTTACCGGTTCTCTGAACTACTCAAAATTTCCGCTACCGGTTCTCCAGAACTGGTCAGAACCTGCTGAATACCACCTCTGCTCCAAACCCTCTTCAGGCTCCCCCTTCCCTTCCATTTATGGCCCTCCTGGTCTCTCTCTCCTCTTTCCCTAGCTGTGTTGGCAGAGCAGCCTTAAACAAGTCAGTTTTTGCCTTAAGAGCAGAGTTCACACAACATATGGTTAATTCCACCTTTTAGCCTGCTGGTGGCTTTAGCTGTTGCCTGAACCTAACCCCATATTTGAGTGAGTTGTGTGAAGCTTGAAAATGGGTTGATTCAAAGCGAAATTCAGTATGTTGGGAGAACAAGTCAAGTTGTAATCTCTTCCTGTTGCACAGCCCCCTTCTTGGACCACAACGTCTTTTATTTTCCCTCTTTCCTTCAACTCTATCTTCAAAATGAAGATAAGAGGCTGTGCCTGGACTTTAATTCTTCAAGGGGATCCCCAATCTTTTAAAGACTGTGCAACCACTTGGAGAATTAAACTGTAGTCAGAGCCTCTAGCTTCAATTTTTCAGAAGGCTGCAAGGGAGGAGGTAAAGGATAGACCTGGGGCTCTACTGATTTTTAAAAATCTCTCTCTCTCTTATCTTCGTTCCATCCATCCATCCTCTATTGCTAGGTAATGTAAGGATCAAATCCAGCTTCTTTTCACTTTGATTCAAGAAGGCGCAAAGTTCTTTCCTAAAAGGAGAGTCCAGGGATGAGAGGGTTTAGCATATCAGATTCCAGGAATAGGTGACATGCAGATGTTTAATTATTTATTTTATTTACTGGTTCTATTTATATGTTATCTTTTTTCATAACAGAATTTATGATCTTTACGTATTTATGGGTCAAATTTATATGCCAACACCCCCCCCCCCAATCAAAGTGACTCTGAGGGTATGCAATAAAACCAAGAATTTAAACATTTTGCAAACCTCTGCAAACAATAAACGTAGATAAAACACAGGGAAGAGGTTACATGCATTTTGATCCCGTTTTTCAGGTCAGGTACACAAACTGTTGTAAAATGGATGGCATTAAACCCAGCGTTTGCCCAACAGGCTTACTTGCAAATTCTGACCTTTGATACATAGAAACAACGCGTTTCCTAATCCCAGAGTGTCGAAAGCGCTGTCTGAGAATCTTCCCCAAAGACCCTTGGTAATCCAGTCAAGCCCCATGGATCTATCCCAGGTGGGAGACGCGCTGGATCCTCCCATCCCCAGTCAGACTCATCCAGAGCTAGAGGGTCCACGCAGCTTCCCCTCCCCTCCTTCCTCAAAGAATCCCGGTTCTTCTCAGCCTCTTCAGGCAGGAACGCGAAATCAAGTTTTCCGCACTGGATACGTAAATCCGATCCCAGATTCTTAAGCAAAGCGGATCCCCGGCGCTTTATGGTTGGACCAGCCACGAGAGCTCGGCGGTTCCCCTCTACTTACGGCGGAAGGGTAAAGTCCAGGCAGCAACGCCTGCAGATCGAAGAATAAAGTGATGGGGATATGAATGAGGAAGTAGAAGACGAAGATCCACTCGAGGACGCGCGCCACAGCCATCGCCTTTTCGGGGTCTGAGCTGGCAAGCGCCGGGAATGAACGATCGCCTTTGCTCTGCACCCATTGGCTCTCCCTGGAGGGGGCGCGGCCTCCTGCCCAGATGGCTACGCCCAGCTTTTCCAAGTTGTCCTTTTGGCAGACAAGGAAAGATCTTCGGGAGCTTTGGGGACCCACCGGGACAATCCCCCCCCCCATCCGCCGAATTTTGCTTGGGCGTGGCAGGGGAAGGATACTGCAAAATCCCCATTTCCTCCCCACTCTTGGGGGAAGGATATTGCAAAATCTCCATTCCCACCCCACTCTGGGGCCAGCTAGAGGTGGTATTTGCTGGTTCTCCGAATTGCTCAAATTTTCTGCTACCGGTTCGCCAGAACCTGTCAGAACCTGCTGGATTTCACCCCTGTGACACCCCTTCCATCCACATAGGTTAAAACTGTGGTTGACGAGTTTGGGAAGTCCGAAGTTGACTTGCTTTTCAATATTTTTAGTGGATTCTGGAAGGCTGGACAGCCAGAAGAATTCTGGGAGTTTATTATTATTATTATTATTATTATTATTATTATTATTATTATTATTAAAGTCGACATTGCTTAAATTTGCCAAGGTTGAGAAACATTGGACTTAGATAATGGAGATAAGCCTAGCCAACAGTTGACTGAATCTTCCTGGTGGAAGAGACTTAACTGGATCTCAATACACTGTTATTTTGTTGCTGTTTTCTAGAGGATACTTTGGAAAAGGCTAGAACATTATGGATTCTGGAGTCCAAATCACGTGGAATATAGATAGCAGAATGAGCTGTGGCCAAAGCTGCTGGAGAAGTATCAACATGGCAAGTTTCAGTCGATAGGGAAACATATTCAGAAAAATTGATTCGGACCCACTTTTTAAAATGCACCAAGTCGACAATTAAGCAGCCACAACAGGAAGTTTATGGAAAGAGTTCTGTGCTTCTGTTAAATTTCTGAGGCTGCATTATTTTAGAATATTGTAGCTTTGTTTAAATTTACTCATTCCATCTGCCATCTAAAACGCATCCATAATCAAACCCCTTTTTTGGTTTTTAAAGGAGTCTGCACATATCTCAGCAGAAGAGGTCTCTTGGATGTCTGGGAAGGAAGGAGGAACACTGAAGAGATGCTCCTTTTAGCTGAAGTAATTTTGCTGAAGTCAACATTTTATCAAAAGGTCAGAGATGCCATTTTACTGAAAAGAACCAGTTTTAAAATGTTGAGAGACTTGAACACTTTGTATTGCTTTCAACCTATTTAAAATACTTTGTATTATTATAGGGCTACTATATCCAACCTGCAAGAATTTCCATTACTGCTACATGGCAGTAAAAAGCAGCAGAAACAGCTAATGTTGCCATCTAATGGGGTTCATTTGGATGATTTGTTCAAGAGGACAATCGTGCCATAATTCACATGATTCTCATTTGCCATTATTAGCGTTATAAGCCAGTATTAGCATTCTAATACTGGCTTATAACGTGATGGTGCAGTGATTAGAATGCAGTATTGCAGACTAATTCTGCCCACAGCCAGGAGTTCGATCTGACCAGCTCAAGATTGCCTCAGCCTTCCATCCCTCTGAGGTTGGTAAAATGAGGACCCAGATTGTTGGGGGCAACCTGCTGACTCTGTAAACTGCTTAGAGAGGGCTGTAAAGTACTACAAAGTGGTACTATTACTATTCTCCATGTTGCTACATTAACAGTTTATCAACTGATGAAAGATTATTGGTTCTACATTTCATACTTGTCCTTGTTACTCAACATGCCACTTGTCTCCATTTTACCATTGCAATATTACCTCTAATATGGTGCAAATATATCTCTAGTTTATCTCCCAAACAGAGTTGACAATGTGTTAGCAAAGCAATATCACATACAGCTGAAAAAGTGTAAATATCACAGTGATATCAGCCAAAATCTCAACAGTGCAGCAACAAGCTGCTGCAATGAAAAAATTAAGATATAAGCCAACATAATCTTCCTTTCTCTTCATTTTAGGATTCGATCTGTATAGGAAAAATACTCTGAGCCATTAATTTTATAGGACTGTTATAAAATACGCAGGTTTTAAGGAACTAGTATTGTTTTGTATGATTATTGCACATAAATGTTTGAAGAGGGTAAAAGATTAGTTTGCTAAATAAAGGAAGATGCAAATTGTTAGTCTATAGCAGGGGTGAAATCTAAAATTTGGGTGTGGCTTGGTGGGGGGGGGTAATATGACTGGGTGGGCGTGGCCAACTTTTTTTTTTTACTTTTAAAAGCATTTTTTCTACAACCTCTTCAGCCAAAGAGGTTGCAGAAAAAAATGCTTTTAGAAGCCTCTTACGATCAGGCAACTCAGCTGAGATCGCCAGAGGCTTTTAAAAGCCTCTGACGATCCCAGCTAAGCCGCGCAATCATCAGAGGCTTTTTTTTTTACCTTTAAAAGCATTTTTTTCGGCCGAAGAGGTTGTAGGAAAAATGCTTTTAAAAGTAAAAAAAAACCAGCCTCTGATGATCGCACTGCTCAGCTGGGCATGGGGGGGGGGGGCGGCGTGCAGGGATTTTTGCTACCGGTTCTCTGAACCACCCGCCATCGCTACCAGATTGGGCGATCCGGTCTGAACCGGGAGCATTTCACCCCTGGTCTATAGTAGCCAAAATCAGAAGGATAAGTTTATATATTTTAATAAAAATTGCTTGGAAAAAGCATTGCTAAATAATAGTTTTGAAATCAGTTGGGGAGTGTGGCAAGAATTTAGCGCTTCCTCTCTCAGTTAAAATAAGTATATTTACTGGCTAAGCTTTTGCCTCTTTCCAAATGAGAGGTCTCTGAAGAGGACACGCCTCTTTATTCAGGACCAAACTCCACAGCTGCTTTATTTTCTCTTCAGATTTCGCTTTTTGTTCCCTCATTGTCCATGTTTATTTCTATAACTGTCTTCTACTTTGTCTGAATCCTTCTCAAAAGCGTGATGTCTAGCCCTTGAGTTGAAAATCTACTGCCCATGAGTGAAGAAAACTCTAGAATTCTCACCTCAGTTAATATGGAAAATGCAACCTTACTCTCAGTCTTGCAGCTATATTTAGTTGCCAGCCCTGGAGTGTCAGTCATAATGTAAGTAGTCAGAGGTTCCAGTTATTCAACCAGCTCTCTGTGACCCCCTCAATGAGGTCTTTAAATTTAAATTCTTTAAATGCAACTTCATATAACAGATCCTTGGAGGAGTTCAAATCCACTATTAATGAGTTGCATGCCTCAAATCAGTAGAAGGATAAAACAACAATAACAACAACAACATAGTCACGGAAGTTTGTTTGCTTGTTTGTTTCAAATGTCACATTTAATGTTTTCACCACTGTACTTCAAAATCTACATTGTACAAAGTGACCCGCAAGTGTGCCACATTTAACAGACCAACCTCTGAGATTTTACCTTTCATACCAGTGTCTTCATGGGCTCTTTTTAAGTTAAAAAGACGATTCTCATTCAAGTTAATTGAAGTGTTGCAGTTGGTTTTGTTTGCTTTAAGTTCTCAGGAGCCACACAAAAAAACAAAGATATTTCATCATCTTTGTTTGAGAAATTCAAAATTTGTCTTTTTTTCCCCCAGCAAAATGACTACTTCATTGAAGTTAAAACTTCCAAAAACGTAAATTAATAGAATCCAGTTCCAACTCAGATCACCCTTCCTGAAAATACTCTGCTAAATACAGATAACTTACAATAACTTTAACAGTTAATTGTCCATGACAAACACCAAGGTTTCTCTTATTTTTTTTTTTAATATCCCAGACCAACATTCAAAAATTCGAGACCATCCATTCGGTATTTCTTTGTACAGTTGAAAAACAGTCTTCAATTTTTCTTGCCTTTTTTAAATATAAAAGTTGGAAGGGACATTCAAGTTTCAAGTCTCCACACTGGACTAAAAAAAAAAAAAAATCAGGTGGAGGTAAACAAGCCATGTTGTATACTTCCAGGAGGTAGAGGCCTTCAATTTGTGTTCATATATATATATACATATGCACAGAATAATTCAGTGTTTGAACAGAACACACACAAAAAGGAATTAGCCAAAAAGTAATAAAAGTTATTTACTACTGTGACATTTCAAGACTTCCACAGCTTTGCCTAATGACACAAATACAATTAACATAATTCCCTATGTGCTTTCCCCCACTATTTTTTTCATTTCTTTTTCATCCAACTGTCCAGTGCAGGATTTTAAAAAAAAAATCACAAAGTTTCACAGATCTAAAAATGTGTAAACTACTTTCTCATGCGCACTTCTCTCTCTCTCTCGTTCTCTCTCTCTCTCTCTCTTTCTCTCCATGGCAATGGATATCAAGATTTTTTATGAAATATTAGCCCCCCAATGGAATGCGTGCTGGGGCAGAGGGAAGGGAAGGGAAAGGGATGGTTCATGTAAGAAAAAGAGCAGAAAAAGCTTCTAATAAAAATAGATTAAATATATATATTTATATATATTTATTTATAACTTGGGAAGGGTTCAAAGGAAAAGACACTTTTCTCTCCTAGTCAAAACTCATTCTCTCTACTCACAAAATCAGACTGGAAAACAGCACGCAGGCATCATCACCACTTCGCTACTGAGAAGCTATGGAGATGGATGTGACCACCAGGTGACGTTGCCCTCCCACGCTTGGGCACTGTCCTCTGATGAGGCTTTATGATTGGTCATGATTTAAGTTTTGTATTCCCTGTTTTGTTTTTCAAGCAAAAGTCCCAATTCTTCAGGAATGGCTCAATATCAAAATAGCTTGTCCTTTGATACAATTTCACTTTTAAAACTGAAGAAAAAAAAAGGTTCAATCTTTTTTGTCGTTGTTGTTGTTCCGAGCCAAGCAAGATTCACAGCTGCACTACAATTCATAAATTTAAAAAAAAAAAAACAAAAAAAAAGTGCAACCCTGGATAAAATATATATTTTTTTCCCTAAAAGCACAACCCCACCTTTGACAGGATTTAAAAGCCTAGTTAACATTTTTTCTAACTCTTATTTGTATAACATACAAGGATAGTGGTTGTTAATTTAAAACTTCATTAGTAAAATTACAGTACAAGCATGATTAAATCTCCAGAATTGCAAATCCCAGAATCCAGTGGAAAGCTACATTATGTCTTCAGTAGTATACTGTATCTCCCACTTTCATTCCCAGACCAGTGGAGATGGTGGCATCTCAGACGGCTGAGCAACAGTGGAACTAGAAAGCAAAAAACAGAGAAGATCAACTTTCCCTCTCAAGAGGTTGGAGGGGCAGAGACAATGCTAAGAACACACACATTTAATCATAAATCCAATTTTTAAAAATCGCCATGAAACCGGAAGCCCTTCCAATTCAGCAGGATTAGAATCTGAAGCTTGAAAAAGAAAGATAAGTTTCTGTTTTAAAACAGGGGAATGAAAGCAGAAGCTTATGAGAAAATAAGATGTCCTGGGGCAAAGTAAGGCTCTTCCCTCTTTTCTTCCTAAGATTACTGCAACAGTGGTAGGTTTCCAATTTTTTTACTACCGGTTCTGTGGGTGTGGCTTGGTGGGCATGGCATGGTTTGGTGGGCGTGGCTTGGTGGGCACAGCAGGGGAAGGAGGATACTGTAAAATCTCCATTTCCACCCCACTCCAGGGGAAGGATACTGCAAAAATCCCCATTTCCTTCCAATCAGCTGGGACTTGGGAAGCAGAGAATAGATGGCGGTGGGGCCAGTCAGAATTTTTACTACTGATTCTTTGAACTACTCAAAATTTCTGCTACCGGTTCTCCAGAACTGGTCAGAACCTGCTGCAACCTACCTCTGTACTGCAACGTGCAGCAATGTTTTAGATTACTGCAATGCTCTCTACACGGGGCTGCCCTTGAAGAGCATTTGGAAACTTCAATTGGTGCAGAATCAGAGGTGGTATTCAGCCGGGTGAACCGGTAGTAGCGATCGCAGTGGCCCTGCCCAACCGCCCCTTCTCCAAGTCGTGCTATTTAGGGACGTTTTTGAGGCCGGGTGTATGCGTGGAAGGTGCGCGAGCGAGCAAAGCGCATGCGTGGAAGGCAGGGTGCATGCACAGACAGCTCACGCGCACGCGAAGCAAGCATGCGCGCACGGGGCCAACCAGTGGTAAAGGTAAGTGAAACCCACCCTTGTGCAGCTGTGCGGGCAGTAAATGATGCTGGATACATGGCACAAATAACACCAGTACTATGTGAGCTGCACTGGCTACTATTGTGCTTCTGGGTGAAATTCAAAGTCCTAGTTTAAAGCCCTAACTGGCTTGGAAGTGGCTTGGAACCAGGTTACCTGAGGGATTGTCTTTTTCCAAGTGTCTCTACCTGTCCAATTGGACTGGGCATGCTGCTGAGCCCATTAGGCAAAGAGGGCTGATGGGCAAAAACTGCAAGACAAGCCTTCTCTGCTGTAGCCCCTGCTTTGTAGAATACTCTCCCTTCCGAGATTAGAATAGCCCCAACCTTGTTGGGTTTTTTTTTGTAAAGCTTTAAAACTTGGCTATGTACCTGAGCCTGGGGTTTGGAATGTGTTAAGCCCTCTGTTTGTTAGTTGGTTAACTATCACAGTTCAGTCCTCTTGTCTCTGATCAAAACTCTGTTTGTCCCCATATATCTTGGGGTTTGGGGCACGTAACATCCATTTTATGTTCTTTCCTTCGGTATCTTCATTCTTTCCATATCAGTTTCAGTTTCAGTTTATTTAATTTGTATACCGCCCTCCTCCCGAAGGACTCAGGGCGGTGAACAGCCATAAATAAAACATACAAGTTTAACATTTAAAACCCAATTAAAATCCAATTAAATAAATTTGGCCGTAAAAATATTAAAACCCCAATAGATTAAAACGAATTAAAATTTATAACATTTTTTTAAAAAGGGGGAATCAGGCCAGGCCTGCCTGGCGAAATAAAAGGGTCTTAAGAGCGCGGCGGAAGGTGCGTAGGTCCGGGATCCTCCGAATCTCCGAGGGGAGCTCATTCCAGATAGTAGGTGCCCCCACAGAGAAGGCCCTCCCCCTGGGGGCCGCCAGTCGACACTGTTTGGCCGACGGCACCCGGAGGAGGCCCTCTCTATGAGAGTGTACCGGCCGGTGGGAGGCCACTGGTGGCAGTAGGCGGTCTCGTAAATAGCCAGGTCCTAAGCCATGGAGCGCTCTAAAGGTAGTAACCATATATTCTATCTTAGCAAAATTCCCTCTTGTCTCTGCCTACATTCTTTTTTGCTTCCCACTTAGGAGAGAACTCTAATTTAAAGATTCTAAATGGAACCACTTTGGTTCTCGGGTATTTAAATAATTCTCCTCCCACTTGTTTTGTGAAGCTTTGCACTTAGACCTCAACAACAATTAATATCAAATTTTATCATTAGGATTACGCCTAGTGTCCTCAGCTATTGTGAAAGGACCAACTGCTGATGAGATGAGAGTACTTTGAAGTACACTTCCGTTATGTGTAATTTATTATAAGCTGTCTTGAGGTTTATCCAATTAAAAGTGAGATATAGTTATTTAAACAGAGATAGACATGTCAAATATCATATTCCTTAGTAGTGCTGGGTAGGACTGAAATAATCCGAGCTCCCTCTTTCCTCTTTCTCTCTTGCACAAGGATTGTGAAATGGGGCTGAAGGTTGCATGAAATTATCCATGAAATGTAGATCCCCCCCCCCCATCTAAATTAAACAAACTGCATTGTTACCTCACTTTCCTATGTTTATTTTTGCCTAAGGTTAAATTTAGACTCTAAAGCTTTAAGGGAATGAGTGTTTTTCCTTTGCTTACATTAAATTACCATATATATTGCACCATTCGCCACCAAAAATGCAGAAGCTTGAACGCTCTTCCTTCTACAACTAGACAGGAGGATAATGGCTTGAATACCAGGCTGTGATCTGCTAAGCTAAGGGATCGCTGGTTCCAGGGGATGAAATAGCCGCAATGGAAAATTCTTACTTCTTTATTCATCCAAAGGAGGTTATAGAAAAATTCCAAGGCAGCAACCTACTGTTTTATTCTTTTTGTGCTGCATTTTGGCTGCTTTTGGCTAAGATAAAAACTAGCGGTAGAAGAACATTTGCAGCTCAGGGTTGAACTGTGGGTCCTTGATGCTCTCTGTGCTTGATGGGTAATGAAATGTCTTCAAGAAAACAAACTAGGTAACATCATCAGAACTTGAGGTCTAGCATTGATGATGCTGTCTAATTTGGTACCGTAGTGAAATGTCTGTGAGAAAACAACCAAACTTAGAGAGCACCAAGGATCCCACAAAAATCTATTGTTCAAAATGTTAAAGCATTCTTAACAAATCAGGCATGCAGGTAATATTACTGGAAGGCTCCTTAATTCAAAGAGGATTTTTTTAAAAAAAGTTTCACCATTAAGAAAATAAATGAATATCAGAAGTGATTACATACAGTTACCTAATAAAGCTCTTAAAAGCAGCAGATTGTGGATTGATGCACAAAGGTACTCTATTTCCTTTCTGCTGTTCCAAAATGAACTGATGGATTATTTCTGAAAAAAAGTAGGAGAAAAAAAAACAAAATCCAAATTCATGCTTTCCAATGCAAATTGTACAAAACAGGATATTGTTTACTAGTAGACATTGGATTTGTGGCGAGGACTCATTTTTATAGATTTTATATTTAGCTATTTGTAAGTCACTGGGGATTCCTTGTGGAGTGCGGTATAGAAAATGCTGCAAGCAAATTAATACCAACATATATACTGTGCATTTAGGAAATACACCTGCTCTAAAATTGCAATACATTTGTTCACATTCTAACACATACTAATTCCTTTATTGGATCAGTTGATTGTAATAAAGTACAAAAAGTCTAATTCAGATGGAATTTCCCACAAGGATTGCACAAACTGACTTTCTTTCCCCTCATTCCACATGGGTACAAATGATAATTAGTCCTTATGCTTAAGGAAAAATAAAAGGTTTGTATATTTATTTATTAGTTTTATAACCTGCTTTATTTTGCAGGTTAATTCATGGTGACATGGTGACCTAATGCTGTGTCCTATTTTCTCCACAGCAACAACCTGATATGATTGGTTGGGCTGAGAGAAAGGGACTAACCTAAAATATAAAATATAAACTTTCAGCAATCTTCTGTGATTATAGAACTGTAACATTTCTTTTCATTTCATAAATATTTCAAATTTCCCATCTAACATATTCTTTCCGTGCAAATACTGAAGAATTGATGTACTGCCCTTTTCCAGGATTAATGAGATACAAGTTATTAAGTAAACTAATATGTATAAATATATAAATGATAGAAATGTATATTTATCCTAAGTGTATATTATTGCTAAGTAATGCAAAGGATGTTATCTCCTAGTTTAAAATACTGACCTTTAACCTGCCGGACAGAACTGAGGTTCTTTTCAAAAGTATCATCGAATTTAGGATTTGTGATGGGTTCAAAATCACTGGTGTAAACTCTTCCAGTAGAAGTGGAAAAACAACATTTGCACATACAGGTGTGATATCGTAATCGCCCTTCGTCAAGATATGGATGAGCTAAGGCATCCTTAGCGGATATTCTTTTGGACTGAATACAGAAAAATGCAAATTATTGTTCCATATAGATTTTAGTTTATCATATACATATATGCATGTAGAGAGATAACAAACTCCGTGATAAACTTTTTCTAACTTTCACGTTTGATAAGTGAAACCATTAGGAGGCAGTGTTCACTTGAAAATGTCAGCGTTGCTATAACTGAACTATTTTTTTACATGGCAAGAGTGCATTTATATATTTACATACCAGCAAACAGCACGAACTCTATTTACAGGGTACATGGCATGTTAAGTAGGCACTGATATGCTTTATCTGCTGCCCCTCTCACTGGTACATGACTCTGGGCGTTGCTTCCATTCCCTTCCACCAAAGTCAATGAGAGAGCTGGCAAGACATCCACCAACCTCTCTCCTTAACAAGGCTGTAGAAAGACGGTTGGGCTTAGCTATCTGTTAAAACGTGCTCTGCTTCGCTACCCATATAACAGTCCTTTTTGCCTGCTTCACCCCAAACCACCCCTTGCTGCCAAGTTATGGTCAACTGCTGTTCAGGCAGACCCAGATCAGCTGAGGTACCTCGCAGATACAGAGGGAGAACCAGGTGTGAGAGAAATGGATTTTCCAGTTGCCATAAGGGGACTGAATAGTGAGAGAAGAAAGAAAGCAGGCTCTTTTTCTACCTGCAGGTGCTATGCAATTGATATGGAAATGCGATTTGGTGAGGCTGCTAGAATTTTTATAGTGATTTTCTAAGAGAGGGAGAGAAAGCTTCAAAGGAAGACATGCATTTTACGAAGCGTGTGAACTGGTGTTTCTCAGTCCTAGTTTCTCCCCCAATTTAAATCTGATAAACCCATCAAAGAATAGCGGCTGTATTTCAGAGCAGAACAACATTTAATATTTTGCCACAGACTAATGTATTTCAATAAGAAGCTATCATTGTCTGCCCTGAACCTGTTTTATATAGAACCAACTATTAAAAAGCCAATACTTTTGTTGCCATTTCAGAAATGAAGTTGAAAACAGTATTCCTTCGGCCCCTGGAGCACAAATCACCGGCAAAGCTACAGCACCTTCCAACTAGTCATTAAAGGAGCCTGCCTTTTCACAGGTTTCCATGCAAGCCAGAAAAAAAAATCTGGATCTGTTTCAAGAGAAACTGCATGAATTGACATTAATGATTAGCAGAGAACCGCTGTGCTCATGGGAAGGCCAAAGTGCTCTACGGAAATTATTTTTGAGGCATACATAAGCCTATCATCACCTAGAAAAACTTTTTATATTTAAATACTGCTAACTTAGAGGGTGCGATGGTTCAGTGTTTAAAGAGGCTGAACTTATCAACTGGAAAGCTAACAGCCAACATTGGGTTCAAGACCCGAATGCTGTGCGATGGGGTGAGCTCCTGTTACTTGCCCCAGCTCTTGCCAACCTAGCAGTTCAAAAGCATCTAAATGCAAGTAGGTAAATAGGTACAATTTTGGTGGGAAGATAACAGGGCTCTGTATGTCTCAGCATATAGTCATGCTGGCCCCATGACCACAAGAATGTCTTTGGATCTCCCTTGGCTAAGGAACAAGAGATGAACACCACCAGTGGTGGGATTCAAATTTTTCTATCGGTTCTGTGGGCATGGCCTGGCGGGGTGTTGTCATGTGACTGAGTGGGCATGGCTGACTTGACATCACTCACGCCCATGCCCACTCAATCACATGACCCCCCCCCCACCAAGTTACATACACAGAACCCGGTAGGAAAAATTATTTCCAGTGACCGGGCGGGCGGGGTGAATCAGCAGCGAGTGGGTGGGGGACGTGGCCAGCCAGAAGTCATTACCAGTTCAGTGACCCAGGCCAAATTGCTGCTACCAGTTCGCCTGAACCAGTGTGAACCGGCTGAATACCACCTCTGAACACCATCCTCTAGAGTCGGTCACAACTACAGGGGAAACCTTTACCTTAGTAACAGCTGGATGGGAGTGGGGTCAGTGGCCTAAGATTCTTTTTTTTTAAAACAAGTTTTATTAAATTTTTCTTTTACATATTACATATTTTATGGACAGAGTATTGACTGGGTCACATCTTATACAACTTATAACATAGTTGTATATTTCTCAAAATCCCCATCACATTTTTTGGCTATAAACAATGTACTTCATCCTATTAAATTTTTACTTTGAAACCCTTTAACTTAATTGACCTTCCACATTTTATCTTAATCTCTTCTAAATACATAATAAGCAATATCGCTAACCGCCCTTAATTCCTTATTATAGCATCAATTAATTATTTTATTTCATTTTATTTACAACATAATTGTTTCAAAATCCCCATCACACATTTTTTTAAATTTCAATTTTATCTCTTGATTTCAGTTATTTTCATAATTGAACCAAATTACCACTTCATATTTCATCTGCTGTTCATTTTACAATACACAATATACATCATCATATTTACTTTTTACATTCACAGTTATTAATTGTTGGATACTTATCCTACGGTTGGGTAGATAATATAGAGAAAACTATGTTCTGTAACTTTAACTGCTACAAGATGACTTGTGCTAAGCGGACATAAAAGAAGGCAGGAAGTTCATTCACTGCTGCTCCTGCTATTAGAAGATTGAACTGCTGAAAGGAACTGTGTCTGTGTCGGTGTTACTGAAGAGAACTGGAATTGTAAGCAAACTATGTTTTTGTGTTGAACCGTGATTATTTGAAGAAGTGTTATCTTTGTTTTGAGAAGCCAAATTTGTTTTTTACACTACAAGTAAAGACTGTTTATTTTTCTTTAAACATTCAGAGTCTATGAGTATCTGTGTGTTTTTTTGCTAAGCAACGTATCTATTTGCTGTCTGGTCCGTTGCACTACTTTGCAGAGGGCAGTTTTACCCTCAACACTAAGGTTAATACAGTTTCCTTAGATCTACTAATATATATCTTATTTCCCTTCCTCCTTTCCACTATTCTTCCCCTTTTAACCATTTTTTCTTGGCCTCTCCAGAATTTCACTTCTTAATAATGGCCTAGGGTTCTTGATGGTGCTAAGAGTGAGAGCTAAAGCAAAGCTGGGGCTCAGCTCTATCCCCTGGGCTGAGAAGGGGTGGCTGAGTTATATGAGTGGATGGAGGGGTCCCTAACCAGGGGAGTCAGGAGGCTCGAGTTGGTGGGAGAAAAGGAATGCACTGGAGAGCTTAGGGCAAGTCAGTACATTCAGGTGGTGACAGATGGGATGTTTTGATGGGAGGCAGAGGGTGGGCTTTTGGGGGGAAGATGCCCCGGTGTCTGGTACCAGTGTCATGTTCTGTCCCTCTATGTTCAGGCCCAGGCTCTGGTCAGCACAGCTGAGAACTACCTGTATATTGTTAATGCCATTCTCTTTTTAAAAAAGGATGAGAATTGGCATAATAGGAATGAACTTTGCTGCCTTCTGCATTCAAAATATATGCTCTACCTCTTAGCTATGATACTTCCTGCTCATTTTTGCACCACATTTGACTTCAATCACGTATTAACGCTTTATTTGAGAAATTCATGATTATCACTTGGGACACCATGTGGAGTGCAGAGAGAACTGGCTGTAAGAGAACATTATAATCGCCTGGCAGATCATCTGCCATCAAGAATGTGATAAATTGCTGAACTGTAAGCAGCCACAGCTTAAGAGATTCATGGAAAGATCAAGTTGTAGGATCTGGCCTTTGCGGTCTCCAAAAAATGCTACAAAAGACAAAAGACTAAAGCTCTGAAAAGGGATGTTTGTGCAAGACTGCTACCAATATGTAACACTTTGTGCAAAGCCTAAGGCTGATGTGAATGTAGAAATGTAGTATAGTGTGCTGCACAAATAAAGGCATGGAATTATTCATTATGCTGAATACTGAGAAAATAGATAAGAAAGTAGAATTTGGCTTTATAATAGGCCTTTTCTGCCCCAAAGATACAGTTCAGTTCTTCACAGCTTTAAAACAGCCTTTATTCTGAAAAATAAACTGACTGCCTATGAGAGGCAGGAGAGATAAAGAAGATTCCCAATCTCTTTAAAGAGTTCACCCCATCTTTTCCTTCCAGGGCTGTTCACAGGGAAACAGACATTACATTTTTCCTTTCTAGGTCTGCAGATGAAACAGAGTTTTCAGAGAAGAAGAAGAACAATTCCTTTTCTGTAGATTGCTCCTTCATGAGTATGGCAAAAGCTAAAAGGATTTCTCTCATGAGGGAACTTTGCGAATATAATGAACGTTGATGCTTTTCAGCA
The DNA here is from genome assembly GCA_012654045.1 of Ptyas mucosa. NCBI lineage: Eukaryota > Metazoa > Chordata > Lepidosauria > Squamata > Colubridae > Ptyas > Ptyas mucosa. Next base: position 18,619,971 of record WNWU01000013.1, read on the forward strand.
TAGCTGTTCAGAGCAGAAGTCCAAGACATCTGAAGGGCAGCATGCTGGAGAAAGCTTCACCGAAAGAGAAAAAAGAGAAGTCCGGTGCAAAGGTTTCAACCCCAATAAGGAAGGGATGCCATTCCCGCAAGAATAACAGGTGGGTAAGTGAACCTGCTGCAACTTGGCAGATGGGCACACAGGCGAACAAATATGACAACACAGCTACCCTGTCAAAGTGACATGGGATTTATGAGATGGAGTCATCAAACTTCTTCAGAAAAAACAACCCTTCTTCCCCTTTGAGGCCACCTGGTTGAAAACATGGACCCCCTGTCTTAAAGAGAGGCAGATATGCTCAATCTTTGTGAATATCTTAAAAAATGCATTCACTGGAGAAGTGCAGATAAAATTTGGGGGTTCATAAACAAGATAGTAAGAGGAAATTGCAAATACAATGTGTCCAAGCTCCAATAATGTAAAAGAACTGAGTCAACTAAAATCTTTCTTTTGCTACTAAATTAATAGTTCATGTATGACAGACACAAAAAGGGGACTTCCTTTCTTTACTGTAGTCTCTTTTATTGCCAATGTAATATGAGGCAAAGTATTATGAGCACAACTATGTAGTCTTACCTATAACCACTTCCTTGTCCCACAAGTAAGAATCTGGACCTATTTATCATCTTCTAGTGTCTATGCTAGTACACAATTGTAATTTTATCTTTTCAATTTTCATTTAGTAGAGCTAGATCTTAAATATTGCTTCAGGGAGACTTCTAGTGAAGACAGGATGAGTTAGATTCCCTGAAGGAGTGTGGGGATGATATTTATGGCGGAGACTGATGGTTGGATGGATTTTGGCTGGCATAAATCTCTCCAGGGAAAGGAGACATGAGTTTGCCCACATGTACTCTGGATCAGTCCTAGAGGAGATCAATCCTGGACTGCTCTTTAGAAGGCCATGTCCTGAAGATGAAACTCAAATACTTTGGCCATCTAATGAGAAGGAAGGACTCCCTGGAAAAGAGCCTAATGCTGGAAAAGATTGAGGGCCAAAGAAGAAGGGGACGACAGAGAACGAGGTGGCTGGATGGAGTCACTGAAGCAGTAGGCTTGAGTTTAAATGGACTCCAGAGGATAGTAGAGGACAGAAAGGCCTGGAGGAATGTTGTCCATGGGGTCGGGATGGGTCGGACACGACTTCGCAACTAACAACAAGTGTTGATTTTGGAAAGTTAAAAATGGGCTAAGGGTCCAGATGGATTTGAAATAAAACCCTGAAATTAATTATACGAATTATAATTAATATATAATTATAAGAATCTTTCCCGTGGGAAATTGCTGTTCTTTGGATTCCTTAGGAAAAATAATGATAAGATAGGACTTTGAAAGTTGGACACTAGAGCGAACTAGAAGAAATGAAAGATCACAATTAAAGGAGAAGAATACTTAATGAGAATGTAGAATGGAGCAATACTTTAACACTGAACATTTTGAAGGGTATTTATGAACAATGGACTCAGAAGTTGATTTTAAGAATGTCTGTCATCATAGATGATGTGTAAACGGTGTCATAGAAAAGAGATAATGCGGTACTGAAATTGATTTCAATGTGGATTTAAAAATGACAAGCTACAAGAATGACATGGAAAAGCTCAGACAGCACCAAAGACTCCATTAGTATTTGTCCTATGCCCTCAGCATTGAGGACAGAACCAAGAATTCATTAAGTCATTCTGCTATTTTTCTATTTTCTATCTTCCTCTGACACATCTTTGGATATTTTTTCCTGTTCTTTGCCATGTGCTTCTCAAACCTTTTCTGCATATTTTACGGACCATGATATACATTTTGCTGGATTTATCAGCACCCCTCCTCCTTTTCTATTTTAAGTATATAACACAAAGCATCAACTTACTGGATCGAAGACCAACATCCTACAAAGGAGATGAACGGCTTCATGTGTAGCTTGGCTGGATAATGTATACAGGACAGGAAGGGATGGCTGTGAAAAGAAAGAGAAAAAGCACTGAGCGTCATAGGAATAATTGAAATGCCAAAATGCAACACTGCCTTTTCTGAATCATGGCTAAAATTACTGAATACATTCTGTTCTGGGAGGTTTTTTTTTAAATGATTTTTTAAAAACTGTTTTGAAAATGAATGAAGAGGACAAGTTAGTCTAGCAAGCTCTTCCAGCAAAACAGGTTAGGTTAAGTCCAGCAAGCTCTTCCAGGGAAGCAGATTAAAAATAAAACTTAATTGCTTTATTTTTTGTAATTTTAATTCATTTTATATTTATAATTGTTATATGTTGTTTTATCTTGATGTAAGCCAGTCAGTCACCTGAATCACAAAATGGTCAGCAAATAAATTTCATAAATAAGAATTAAAAAACAAATTCCTAGAATTCCTAACATGGACCTGAGATGAAGATAGTGGATGGGGAAGCATTATGGACAGGGGCCCCCTCTCCTGTTCTAGCTGTTTGACCCTATGACACTCACTGACTTAGTTGTTCCTAAGTAAGTGCACAGAGAGGTTAAGCCTTAAAGGGCTTAATGAACTTTACATTAGAATGAAGAGAGAAAAAAATGACCTCTAAAATTCGAAAGGAATATTCATAACTAAAAATAGATCTAACCTCTTTATGCAAATGTAAAAGCAGCATATTAAAATATATTGAGTTTAGAAGCTGGTTGTTCTCCATCACTTCCTACACTATTATTTTCTTAGTGTGGTACTTCTAAAAAACCCTGCTTTCCTATGCAAATTCTAAAAAGGAAAGCATTGTAGATTTAACATGTGCATGAGTTGGGAAAAACCATTAGAAGCAAGGAAGAAATGATTACATAATTTCTCTCCTATTATTGGCAGATGATTAATTGTTATTGATATGTGGGAGGAATATCTTATACCTAACCAAGAACCAACACATATTCAGTTTGAAATAAAACTAAGCAATCAAGCTTTTGCCTTATCTATTTATGTAACAATATTCACAGAAAAGGTTAGGTGCTAGTTAGCATTACAGAACAGAGCAAAGATTTATAAAAGGTTTCACAGGATGCTTTCCATATAAATAAGGACACCATGAGAATGACTATTCTGGAAGGATGATAGTAGGATCCCATCGGGTTTCACAAATATTACAGTTGTTCTATACCAGTTCTATGTCATATGAAGTTGTGTTAGGTCAAGGCTGTTGATTGTGACTAAGAATACAGTAAATCTTTATTAGTAGTACTTTTTAAATTGGAAAATCCATCAGCTGATCTTGGGACACACTGTATGCAGTGATTTAAGGCTATGTTTCCAGGAATTGCAAATCTGACCAGCTTATACAAGGTGATTATAACAAGACCTTAGAACAACTCTGAAATACCATGGAATTTTGGAAAAAAATAAATACTTTATTTCCATCTCTCATTTCTTGCCCCTCCACTGCATTTCCATATACAAAGTACTCCCTTCTGCTAAGAGGAACTGAGAAAACCTTGAGTATAATTCCACATCACTATTAACCTGTAGCCCTGCTACACGCATACAACTCTAAATAGAATTCAAGTTGCAGCACAGGTTCCCTCTTCCAACACACTAAAAAAAACCCACCACTCTAGTCCTTATGTTTTTTAAAGTTTGGTATATACAATTTTCATCACATTGTGAAATGATGTTTATATAATGAGTATTTTTGCACTGCAAATATTTTCAATTCTTATCCATCAGAACTTCCTGTTGAGAAGAAGTTCCATCAGAACAATGGTTACTCAAACAAAATGGGCGACATCCTAAAATAGATATTATACATCTATTTTATTAACTCCAGCCATTATATTTGATTTCATACTTTTGGCTGAAATACCCAAAACAAGAGGTGGTAAAAGAAATTGACGTTATGGCTAAAATTAGGTCCCTGGTGGCAGCTTTCCAAACTAAGGTAAGTGGGTCATTTAAGTCTAATTTAGCCTCATTGTAATTGGTTCATAGGCTGTACTTAATGCCCAGGAATGCAAAAGATTTCTTTTCCTTACTTTGTCTTTCTAGTATTACATATAACAGCTCCATTCTCCTCAGGCCAAACAGCCACACCTACTCTCTCCATCAAAATTTTAACTTCCACAAAAAACAGACAGCGTGACATATTAAGTATCAGTTCTGTATAGTTGAGATAAATTGCTTTGTGATTGTCCCAGTATAAATCCCAATCCGGTATTGCTCTTAGACTGAAAATTAAAAGTTGTCAGCTCATAACTAAAAGGCTTTGCAGTACCAAATTCTCCAAATTAGAAAATAATCACTCTACCTGTTTATGAGGACCCCTGAGTATGTGAGCCTTGGCGCCTTCACAAGCTGTCCTCATTGCTTCCAGTGACGGTGTCCCCAAAAGATCTGTGATCAAATCCAACTGTAGAAATGGGAAAAATAAACCAGCACTCCAATTTTATTTTATACTGAGATAATCTCTGCGAATACAATAGTATGACTACCCCATCCGTTTCCTCACTATGTTTAGATATTCTTTGAAACTGGGCAAGTGTACATATGTGTGTGCATGCGTGTGTAGCTTTTATATACAGGTAGTCCTTGATTTACGACCATAATTGAGCCCAACATTTCTGTTGCTAAGCGAGACAGTTGTTAAGTAAATTTTGCCCCATTTTACAACCTTTCTTATCACAGTTGTTATGTGAACCACTGCAGTTGTTCAATGAATCTGGCTTCTCCACTGACTTTGCTTGTCAGAAAGTCGCAAAAGGTGATCACATGAGCTCAGGACACTGCAACCATCATTAATATGAGCCAGTTGCCAAGCATCCGAATTTTGATCATGTAACCAGGGGGATGTGGCAATGGTCATAAAAATGAAAAATGATCATAAGTCACTTTTTTCAGTGCTGTTGTAACTTTAAACAGTCACTAAACAAATAGTTGTATGCTGAAGACTACCTGTACTAGCTTCTGACCTAAATATTACATCTCTTTATACAGAAGCAACAGATGCAATGAAACCACAAAGATAATAGTAAAAGCAGTAGTCAAACATCCAAGTGCAATTTAAGATGCTAAGTGTCACCTTCAAAGCCCTTCAAAATATTTGTAGGCCCATCTCTGCCTATCCAGCAAAACCATGACTGGCATGCATCAGATCCCAAGCAGTGTCATCCAATGGAAGCTAGGAGATTTGTCTTCAGTGTCACTGTGATTGCCCTATGCAACCGCATCTCCTCAAAAAGACATTGAAGATCCATTTCCCCCCAGGCTCTGAGTCAGGACAGCACATCAACCTTTACAAGTGAGCTGTCTCTGGTGTGGGAGGTGTTTTTATGGATTTCTATTTACCTTTTATGTTTTCAACCTTCTGTTAGCCGCTTAAAATTGCATCCCGAGTGAGCAGCTATATAAACCCTATTTAAATAATGAATAAATAAAGTAAAGGTAAAGGTTCCCCTCGCACATATGTGCTAGTCGTTCCTGACTCTAGGGGGCGGTGCTCATCTCTGTTTCAAAGCCAAAGAGCCAGCGCTCTCCGAAGACGTCTCCGTGGTCATGTGGTCGGCATGACTGAATGCCAAAGGCGCACAGAATGCTGTTCCCTTCCCACCAAAGGTGGTCCCTATTTTTCTACTTGCATTTTTTATGTGCTTTCGAACTGCTAGGTTGGCAGAAACTGGGACAGGTAATGGGAGCTCACACCGTTATGCGGCACTAGGGATTCGAACCGCTGAACTGCTGACCTTTCGATTGACAAGCTCAGCGTCTTAGCCACTGAGCCACCATGTCCCTTAATTAATTAATTACTTAATTTATTATTTATTCATAAATAAATGAAGGCATACAAATGTGTCTGCTGAGAAAACTCTGTAGTTTGGGCATTAGCATAGAATAATAATAATTATTATTTATTTATTAAATTTTTATACCGCCCTTCTCCTGCGGGACTCAGGGCGGTGCACAGCCGAGATAAAACATAACATATAAAATTTAAAAACAATTTAAAAAACATTAAACAATTTCGGCCCAACAATTTAAAACAACCCAATTAAAACCGAATTCAGTTAAAATAATGCAGGTCGTCCTTGACTTATAAGTGTAACTGAGCCCAAATGATGGGCAACAGTCATGCCAGTCATTAAGCAGGTCATTATGTGACTGGATTTTATGACATTATTTTGTGGTAGTCGTTAAGCAAATACAGCCATTTAAATGAATGCTGCATTCATGAAGTGAACCCATCATTTTTTTCCCAAAACCCAAAGGTAAACACTAGTTTCCAGCAAAAAAAAAGTAAAATATCATCAATTGTGGTCATGTGATTCTGGGATGCTGCCAATGGCTGTAAATGTAGGCTAGTTGCCAAGTGCCCCAAATGAGATGGTGTGAGGACATCTCGACTTCAAATCCAGGTCATACAGTAAGTACCTTTTTGGGGGGTCTATTGTGACTTCAAATGGTTGCTAAATGAGGACTACATGTCTCTTTTCTCTAATAACCACTTGCCTCTAGCTTAGAAGACAGGATTTCAGCCTCTGAAGACTACAGGCAGTCCTCGACTTATGACCACAACTGAGCCCAAAAGTTCTGTTGTTAAGGGAGACATTTGTTAAGCGAGTTCTACCCCATTTTACGACCTTCCTTGCCACAGTTGTTAAGTGAATAACTGCAGTTGATAAGTTAGCAACACACTTGTTGAGTGAACCTGGCTTCCCCATTGACTTTGCTTGCCAGAAGGTCACAAAAGGGGATCACATGAGCCCAGGACATTGTAACCATCATAAATATGAGCCAAGCATCTGAATTTTGCTCAAATGATCATCGGGTTGCTAAAAGGTCATTAAGTGTGAAAAATGCTCCTAAGTCACTCTTTTCAGTGCCTTTGTAACTTTGAATGGTCACTAAATGAACTGTTGTAAGTCGAGGACTATCCATACTTAATTGGTGGGCAACCTTGTTTACTTATTCTAAATGCCTGGAGAATCATGACGATTGTAAATTCAAATCCCTGGTCCTTTCAATGAATGGTATTTCCAAGAAGTTTAATATGAACAGGCCACAATGGAACATTAAGATAAATAAAGCTGACGTGGACATACCACTCCTATCAAAATATAACAGAAAACTGAAGACAAAAGATCGGTAGTCAGGCATTGAGCTTTGATTCTATGGCTATATGTTGTTAATTGGAATAGCCTTTACAAAATCTCTTGTCCTCAAATTTCATACATAGAACGGAAACCATCTGCCTCACAATGGGCTTTTTTTTGGTAAAGATGAAACATAGACTATGAAATGACAATCATGTTAAGAGAATTACAGATGAGAAATAGTCAAGAAGCATGCAACTAAACCCAGGAAGCTTCCTCATAACATAAACACCAAATACTGTTAACTGAAATCTGTTTATACAGAGCCCTGGGATGCTGCTGTCTGATTGTCAGAATCCCCAGACAGAATAGTTGGAGAACCTGACAAATATGAAAAGGAAGATGTGCTGTGCTGAGGAAGATTTTTCACAGCAACTTAATCAGCTGACACATAGTCACAAAGCTTTTACATCCATGTCCAGCTGTAACAGTTTTCCACTCTTAATCTGACAAGACAAAAACAAAAGCAGTCTCATTCTCAATTAGATTATATTACAATTTATTTTGTAATAATGCAAAATGGTTTGCAACTTCACCCTCAATGTAGAGATCACTGATTACTGTAGGTGTGTCAGCTATGTGTGAGTTGAGCGGCTACATAAATTTGTTTAATAAGTAATAATAAATAAATACTTTGGGTGAAAGAAGCTAACGTAAAGAATAGCAACTAAAGCTCTTGGAACTTTGCTATTTATCCACCCAACTTAAATATTTTGCAAAAGATTTCAGAATAGCATCTCGCTTTTCTAGCTAATCCATATTTGTAAGAAGCATTTTCAACATGCTAAAGATAAACCACCCACATTTGTCCTCGCAATTCCTGGACGAGATGGGCGGTCTTGAGTGGGCTTTTAACTCAACCTCCATTCCCCATCTGTCACCCCAGAACAATGACAATCTACCTCACAGGTTTGCACTGGAATTAATCAGATAAGCAAATGCAAGTTTGTTATTCCTGGAGAAGGAGTGGGGTCCCCCAGAAAATCTAATAGAAAAAAAAAAAGTAAGGGAAACATCTCATGGTCATATGGCTAAAACAGTAATTAAACAAACTCATTTAAATCATCAGGCCTCTAATGGTTAACCTCAATTTCTTAGTAGAAAAAGTAAAGATTATGTGTGCGCACGTACACATCCACCCACCCACCGAACAGCCAACCTTAAAATCAGGAAATATGGAAGTACTTTTTCTTATTCTAGTGCCCCCCTCCCCATGCTGAACGAGGACTGGGCATGTTGGCAGTTGCAATCCAACCCATTAGGTGGGAGTACGTGGCCAGATCTATTGCATTAAAAGCAAAGCACCTTTATACCTGCTGAATGGGGCTTTGAGCTTGAAACAATATTCTTCGCCCCAGCAGTTCGGCAAATATACAGCCTATAGACCAGATGTCAATAGCATGGCTGTAATGACGGCTTCCCATCAGGATTTCCGGAGCCCGATAATACTGAGTAACAACTTCCTGAGTCATATGACGAGATTCATCTAATTCTTCCACCCTGGCTAGGCCAAAATCACAGATCTGAAAAAGTAAAGATTTGATAATGTTATAAACAGTGAGGGTAGGGAGAAGAATTCTGATACATCATCCTAGTCGTTTCTTTCCTCTTTTTTGGGTAGCCACAAATCAGTGTTGACTCTGACACTGGAGACAGCCTGAACAAGTCCCTGCAATTTTCTTGGCGAGATTTCAGAAGTGGTTTTCCACTGCCCGCCTCCTGGGGCTGAGAGAGAGTGGTCCAAGGTCACCCAGTTGGCTTTGTACTAAGACTATAATTCCCAGTCTCCCAGTTTGTAGCCTGATGCCTTAACCACTACACCAAACTGATTCTTCATCTTAATAATAGCCTGTAAGAAGCAGGGCTTGGACACATATGTGAACCAGGCATGTGCAAATATAGACGATTCATGTAGCTTGTAGCAACTATAACTATAATCTTCTCACCATTATGGGAATAGAAACAACAGTGGGAGGCACACTGACACATAAATCCAGATCATCTATGAATGTCGATGCATGCTAGAAGGCAAGTGTGCGACTCACTTGATCTCCCCACCACTTTTTGTACATGGCTATGTTTAGGGTGGATGGTGGGAAGGTGAGTTAACACCAGGCAATGCTCTACCTAGGGTTTCTCAGTGCTGATCTTTCAAGGCTGTTTCCACAAGCAGATAAAGTCTACCTGTATCTGGGCTGTACCCACTTAAAAGAGCAGGTGGGGCTTAGGTGAGATTATGTTCCTCTATACAAAAGAGCTATAAATCTCTCCAGAGAGAAAATTAGTTCTGTGCACCATGAAAATGAATTCTAATCTAGCTCTCATTGTTTTTAAGATGTGGATTTATTTTCTATCTAATGAGATTCAATCATAAGTGCTCCTAAAGCACAATTCAGTTTGCTGTTTTTAACAGTGAGTCCTTAGCCACATGTAGCAGCAAACTATTGTATAGTCAATGTTCTCACAAGTAGCAATATGAAGAGATTAAAATAATCGTATCACGCTTTAAGCTGGAGTAAACATTCATATTTTTTCTAGAGTAGCAAAGAGACCAAACTCTGCCAACACCACAATTTTAAGCTACTCAGTTAACAGGAAAGAAAAGTCATTGGCTTCAGTCAGAGAGTATTTATTTACAACGAGGGAACATCTCTGGCGTTTAAGCACAGTGTGTTTTGTTTAAATTTATTATGGGAAGGAGATGAGGAGAAATATGATTCTCCCTCTGCTACTGCTTAGCTCAAGTGAAATTATTTATGCCAACAGAACACAATCATAGCTGACAAATATGGCAAGTGAGTGGTTAACAACACTTCTCAGCGTTGTAATCATACTGCCAATAATGCATTCGATGAAATCCTATTTTTAAAATAGGGACAGCTCCTTCACCAGTACAAACTCATTAATATTTATGGTTGTTTCATGATTTATGGTTTTAATGATTAGAATAGATTATAGAAAGAAGAGAGCTGGGTTATAACCATAGAATAAGAGGTCAATTTATAATTATATTTATAACTGCTGTGAAGAAGATCAGAAGCTACTTGCTTGTATCTTTTTTCTTTCTGTTCTATTTTTCTTTTACTTCTTTTCCATCTAGCTTTCCCTCTGATTTCTTTTTTTTCTCACTCTATATTAGTTTGTTTATGTTTTTAATCTTTTTAAAAAAATAATAAAATTATACAAAAATATTTATGACTATTTCAGAGAAATGCAAAGTACACAGTTTTTGTACTAAATATATCTGGGTTATACAGATTGCAAAAGCAAGTCTTCACCCAAATGATTTTTGGCACAGATTCAGAAAGGCTAACTATTTTATACAGGCATTACAAAAATACCTTAAGAACACAGTTGCTGTTCACAAGAAGGTTCCCTGGTTTAATGTCTCGATGCAAAATACCAGCTGAATGTAAGTATTTCAGGCCTAGAAAAAATCAAAGCAGAACAAAAGTTCAAAATCAGAACAAGCTGTGGCATCAAGTCTGTGACTGCGAAAACTGACATATTGGAAGCCAAAGTATTATTTTTTTATACCCTCTCTAGGGTCCTAGAGAAATTTTATCTTTTGGATTGCAAAGAGTCAACACTGACTTGATGACACGTAATCAATCAGACCCAGAAAGCAGCCAACATTATTTATTAGTTAAGGCTTTATTTCTCAATCTTGGCAACAACAAGACATGTGGACTTCAATTCCCAGAATTCTCCAGACATCATGCTGGCTGGGGAATTCTGGGAGAAGTAGTCCACGTCTTAAAATTGCCATGATTAAGAAACACCAAGCTAAGGTATTTATTTTATTTTATTTATTTTTATTTTTATTTGATTTATATGCCGCCCTTCTCCGGAGACTCAGGGCGGCTTACAGTGCGTTAAGCAATAGCCTTCATACTTTTGTATATTTATACAAAGTCAGCTTATTGCCCCCACAATCTGGGTCCTCATTTTACCCACCTTAGAAAGGATGGAAGGCTGAGTCAACCTTGAGCCTGGTGGGATTCGAACTTGCAGTAATTGCAAGCAGCAGATGTTAATAGATGTTAATAACAGGGTGCTTTAAACCACTGTACTACAGGCTCTGGTTAGTTTCCAGTAAGCTGTCATGTACATGCATACAGTTCCTACTGTACTCATGTTGTCTCCTCCACCTACACTTCTACTTGCTGTTTCTCCAGACAAATTTTCCTGACACCTTCTCAAGCCTCCTTGTAAATGTACCACTTCAACTGCTTGTATCAATACTTTCCTTCCGTCTCCTTGCTTCCCCCACTGGGGCATCAACTACAAAGCCCCCATGTCATCTCCCTAGCACCTCTGCGAGTCCCTGTTTAGCAACTGCCTCATTTAGTGACTGTTTGTAGCTGACAGTGGTATTGAAAAAATAACTTTGTGGCCCATCCTCACCTTTTTGACCTCTGCAGGTCTGTAATGCAAAGGAGAGCTGAAGTAAAATAATAAGCACACAGCCAGTTTCACGTAGCTACTGGTACCACTTCACTTAATGACCAAGTTGCTGGTCCCAATTATGGTCGTGAAATTTGTGTTTGCAAAGATTCAAACTCAATCGATTACTGCACGTTAATAATGGGAGAAACAGTTTTATATCAATGGCAGTGGTTTTTTCTGTCTGCCAGTTCAGTTCAATGATATGAATAGCAAAAAGTCATAAAAATGTCAGTGTCTCTATGAAATTATTTTCAGCTGGCTGCCTCTTTCCTTCCATTAAAAAAAAGTCCTTATACAACACAATACTCAATAGGCAAACATTTGTGACAGCATCGGCTTTATTTGTTTGCCTTAGGCAGAAATTTAAGTGGGGATAGCCATTTTGTGGAGCTTGTACACAATTTTATAAAGCTCCTGAGAAGCAAATCTACAATTATGAGAAGAGCATCAACATAAAAAAGCAATTGGATCCAAAAAACAAGACATTTCATATTCCTTTTAATAGGAAATTCCGGCCTCTGCCTCTCTTTGTTGTTGTTTTTTCTTTCAGTGTGACATTTCTACCATTCTTTGGGCAAGATAGGATCACAGGAAGCTACATTACAATGCTAGAGATCAAAATAGCTCAGCAGTTATACGTACTAGAGGTTTTCAAGCTCTGGGGGCTGCTACACTGTAATTAAACTATACATATGGACATCATATTTAGAAATGGCAATAAACAGAAGGAAAGGAAAGTGGATTTTATTCCGCTAGTCGTTGGTGACTATAGGGCAGTGTTTCTCAACCTTGGTAGCTTGAAGATGGGTGGACTTCAACTCCCAGAATCCCCCAGCCAGCAGCGCTGGCTGGGGGTTTCTGGGAGTTGAAGTCCACTCATCTTCAAGCTTCCAAGGTTGAGAAACACTGCTATAGGGGATGGTGCTTATCTCTATTTCGAGGCCAGGAGCCAGGCTGTTTGAAGACACATTTCTGCAATCAGGTGCCTAGCATAACATGCCTCCCCATTGAAGCGTACCTATTCACATTTGCATGCTTTTGAACTGCTAGGTGGACAGGAGCTGGGCGACGTTCACCCCACCGCACAATGCTCAGGTCACGAATCCGGGCTGTCAGCTTTCTAGCTGACAAGCTCAATGCTTTAACCACTGAGTTATCGCACCACCCACTTGTACAACTTCCTTCAGGAGGAAGGGGGTGTGTGTCTCCAAATGTCTATCAAATACAGAAGTTGTTTTTCCCAATTTAAAAAAGCACTTTCACAGGTTAAAACAAGCTATGCTCATGCAGTATATTCAGTACACCAGGAAAAACATTTTTTCAGTCTTAACTTTGGTTCCTTTCATTTCTAATTATTTTTTATACTTCATATAAACCTTGGACTCTATTTTTTGGAACCTTTATCTAAATATTTTTGTATATACGTCACTTTTGTTTTTAGAAATCAGTTTTCCTTTTGAGCATTATTTTCCTGATCTATTTTTGCATACATCTTTTCCAGTGCAGATATGTATTACATAATTGGAGAAGTGAAATTGCAGAGTTCATAATGCTTTAAAAGTAAATAAAGTTCAGATTAAAATGAGGATAAATCTCTTTTTTTCCCCCATCTTTCTTTTTAAATTTACCTCCAGAATCTAGAAAGACAGAGAGCACAAATCTAGCCAGGAGGCATTTTGTCACTGTGTTCAAATTTTTAAAAACTTTTAACTTCAATTTTTTCAAAACTTTTATTTTGCTCTAAAATGAATCTTAGGAAAGTGTTTCTGAAAAAAAGAAAGGAGCACAAGTTAAAAATTATTTTGTCTATTCTTAATTTTTCCTTGAATAAGACACAAAGACTTTCCAAACATTTTTTTCAGCAATCATCTATGTTAACATTTTAAATTAGCTCTAAATATAGCAGATGATTAACTGGATGAAAATAAGCTGGCTGTTGTCATTTAGATTTTTAAGCTGATAAACTTCCTAAGAGGAACAAAACAAATCTTATTTAAATCACTGTCCTTGGTTGGGTGGTCTAGCCCTAGATCTGAAATGCATAAAAAGAAATAATAGCAAGTTCAGATTAACTAAGATGCTAGGGTTTTTAAAAAGGAAGAAAAGCTAAAGAACTTGTTGTTGTTGTTGTTAGTTGAGAAGTCGTGTCTGATCCATTGTGACCCCATGGACAAGTTCCTCCAGGCCTTCCTGTCCTCTACCATCCTCTGGAGTCCATTTAACTCATGCCGACTGCTTCAGTGACTCCATCCAGCCACCTCATTCTCTGTCGTCCCCTTCTCCTTTTGCCCTCAATCTTTCCCAGCATTAGGCTCTTCTCCAGGGAGTCCTTCCTTCTCATTAGGTGGCCAAAGTATTTGAGTTTCATCTTCAAGACCTGGCCTTCTAAAGAGCAGTCAGGGTTGATCTCCTCTAGGACTGACCGGTTTGATCGCCTTGCAGTCCAAGGGACTCGCAGGAGTCTTCTCCAGCACCAGAGTTCAAAGGCCTCAATTCTTTGGTGCTCAGCCTTCCTTATGGTCCAACTTTCACAGCCATACATTGCAACTGGGAAAACCATAGCCTTGACTATACGCACTTTTGTTGGCAGGTGATGTCTCTGCTTTTTAGTATGCTGTCTAGATTTGCCATAGCTTTCCTCCCCAGGAGCAAGCATCTTTTAATTTCTTGGCTGCAGTCCCCATCTGTGGTGATCTTGGAGCCCAGGAAAATAAAATCTGTCACTACCTCCATTTCTTCCCCATATATTTTCCAGGAATTGAGAGGGACGGATGCCATGATCTTAGTTTTCTTAATGTTGAGTTTCAAGCCAACTTTTGCACTCTCCTTCTTCACCCGCATCAAGAGGCTCTTTAGTTCCTCTTCGCTTTTTGCCATCAGAGTGGTATCATCTGCATATCTGAGGTTGTTGATATTTCTCCCAGAAATCTTAATTCCAACTTTTGATTCATCTAGCCCCGCCTTTCTCATGATGTGCTCTGCATATAAGTTAAATAGGCAGGGCGACAGTATACAGCCTTGCCGGACTCCTTTCCCAATTTTGAACCAATCAGTGGTTCCATGTCCAGTTCTTACTGTTGCTTCTTGACCCACATATAGGTTTTTCAAGAGACAAATAAGATGGTCTGGTACTCCCATCTCTTTAAGAACTTGCCACAATTTGTTGTGATCCACACAATCAAAGGCTTTAGCATAGTCAGTGAAGCAGAAGTAGATGTTTTTCTGGAACTCCTAGCTTTCTCCATGATCCAGCGTATGTTAGCAATTTGATCTCTAATTCCTCTGCCTCTTCGAAATCCTGCCTGTACTTCTGGTAGTTCTCGATCCACATACTGCTGGAGCCTAGCTTTTTTAAAAAAAAATTATTTATATGCTGTCTTTCTCCGGAGACTCAGGGCGGCTTACAATGTGTTAAGCAATAGCCTTCATACTTTTGTATATTTTTTATACAAAGTCAGCTTATTGCCCCCATAATCGGGTCCTCATTTTACCTACCTTAGAAAGGATGGAAGGCTGAGTCGACCTTGAGCCTGGTGAGAATTGAATTTGCAGTAATTGCAGGCAGCTGGATGTTAAATGCTGCCTTAGTAGGAGGCATTAGCCTTCTACGCCACTCAAGCTTGTAGGATTTTAAGCATAACCTTACTAGCATATGAAATGAGTGCAATGATGCGATAGTTTGAACAATCTTTGGCATTGCCTTTCTTTGGAATTGGAATGAAAACTGACCTTTTCCAATCCTGTGGCCAGTGTTGAGTTTTCCAAATTTGCTGGCAAATTGAGTGTAGCACTTTTACTGCATTGTCTTTTAAGATTTTGAATAGCTCAGCTGGAATACTGTCTCTTCGCTTTGTTGTTGCTCAGATTTCCTAAGGCAAATTTGACTTCACATTCTAGGATGTCTGACTCGAAGTCAGTGACCACCCCATTGTGGTTATCAGGGATGTTAAGATCGTTCTTCTGTGTAATTTTGCCACCTCTTCTTAATCTCTTAATCTCTTCTGCCTCTCTTAGGTCCCTGCCATTTTGGTCCTTTATCATGCCCATCTTTGCATGAAACGCTCCCTTCATATCTCCAATTTTCTTGAAGAGATCTCTGGTCCTCCCTATTCTATTATTTTCTTCTATTTCTTTGCACTTTTCATTTAAGAAGGCATTCTTATCTCTTCTAGCTATTCTCTGGAATTCTGCATTCAACTGGGTGTATCTTTCTCTTTCTCCCTTGCCTTTCGCTTCCCTTCTTTCTTCAGCTATTTGCAAAGCTTCCTCAGACAACCATTTTGCTTTCTTGCCTTTCTTTTTCTTTGGGATGGTTTTAGTTGCTACCTCTTGTACAATGTTCCGATCCTCTGTCCATAGTTCTTCAGGCACTCTGTCTATCAGATCTAATTCCTTAAATCTATTCGTTAAATCTATTTGCTAAAGAACTAGTATTGCTCATTTCCACATTAAAACATTTTGAATGAACACCAACAATTAAAAAGTTATTTAAGTATAATGATAACACCTGATGATTAATTAATTGCGTGCCTGCTGCATAGCTGTTCTTAGACACACTTTAACTGGAACTGAAGATTGAATCAAAATGCAGAGTCTTCAATATTACTCATAAGTCTTTTATGTTATATAATATTTATATTATGCCAACAGCTTTTTAAAACCTCAGTTTTAAGACTTAAGAATTAAATAGTTAGTTGCAATTTAGCAAACTATGGCTGGTTGTGAATTTCTTGCGGCCAGTTTAAAAAGAATTAATATTTATTATTTCACGTGAATCATTGACTTACATATTTTTTCCCAAAAGCACAAGACAGTATTCATAACATTTGTCCTCCATTTTTTCTATCATCCTTGAGATAACAAGGGATTAAAACAGAATGGGTGTTCCAATATCTCTTAGGGGGCTTCCATGGCGGAGGATGGACATGGATCTCCAAGGTCCCGGTCCAGTTACTCAATTATTACACCACACTGTGGAGAATATTTATGAAATATAAATCAGATCAATATTTTGACATTAATGTTGCAGTGGAGCCTTTATCAATCCTCTCAACTCAAAAGTGGAAAGAAGTATAAATAGGAGAAAACCACAAAAGAGGAAATCTTTTCTTGAAAGTTTAGAACCCAACTGAATTCATATAATTCTGGCCATAATCTAAAGCAGAAGCATTTTGAAGAACTGAAATGAGCTACTACTGAAATCCCTAAAACTAATCTGTGTATTTACATTTCTAGATCAAAGATTGATTGATTGATTGATCGATTGATTGATTGATTTGTTTGTTTGTTTGTTTGTTTTAATTTATATACTGCCCTTCTCCTGATAGACTCAGGGCGGTGCACAGCTGAAAATAAGAAACATTGAATATAAAATTTAAAAATTTAAAAGAATTATAAAACTTTGACTGTAAATTTAAAAAAACCTCATAACTGAAACCCAATTGGACAATTTAAAATCTAAAATCTCAAAAGTGGGGGTGGGTGGGTGGGTGGGTGGGTGTTACGCCAGCCCTGCTTGTTGGAAAAGAAAAGTTTTTAGGGCAGGGCGAAAAGCCCGGCGATCTGATATCCTGCGTATTTCCAGGGGCAGGTAGTTCCAGAGGGCAGGTGCTCCAGAGAAGGCCCTCCCCCTGGGGGTCGCCAGCCGACACTGCCTGGCCGACGGCACCCTGAGGAGTCCCTCAGTGGGAGCGTACTGGCCAGTGGGAGGCTATTGGCGGCAGAAGGCGGTCCCGCAAATACCCAGGTCCGATACCATGGAGCGCTTTGAAGGTGGTAACCAACACCTTGAAGCGCACCCGGAAGTCCACCGGGAGCCAGTGCAGCTCACGCAGGAGAGGTGTCACATGGGAGCGCCCCCTCGCTCCCATAATCCCCTGCGCGGCCGCATTCTGCACCAGCTGGAGCCTCCGGGTGCACCTCAAGGGGAGCCCCATGTAGAAAGCATTGCAGTAGTCCAGGCGGGAAGTGACGAGTGCCTGAAAGATAGTTATTTCTTACAAGGTGTACTTGAATAAAAGGAGGAGAGAAATGACATTTCTGGAAATGTAGAAGCTATGGGCATGAGAAAACAATTTCATATTGTTTATACAATATGAGGTAGTCCTCGATTTACAACCACAATTGATCCCAAAATTTTTGTAGCTAAGTGAGACCGTTAAGTGAATTATGGCCCATTTTACAGCCTTTCTTGCCACAGTTCTTAAGTGAATCACCGCAGTTGATAAATTAGTAACATGGCTGTTAAGTGAACAAGGCTGCCCCACTGACTTTGCTTATCAGAAGGTTGCAACAGGTGACCACATGACCCCAGGACACTGCAACTGTCATAAATATGAGCCAGATGCCAAGCATTCGAATTTTGATTATGTGACCATGGGGATGCTGCAACAAACGTGTGAAATACAGTCATAAGTCACTTTATTGTAACTTTGAACATTCACTAAATCATCATCATCTTCTTTTAACGACCTCATAATCCCTTGCGGGGTGGAGTCTGAGCAACTGAATGGAACTGAATGTTTACTGGCTGGATGCCCTTCCTGTTGCCAATGCGGAGTTATATTCAGCAAATATATTCTCAAAGTGCCCAGAGAGAGAAATATCTACCTCTACCTAGGATCGAATTCACAGCCCCCTGATTGTGAGGCGAGAGCTCCACCTCTAGGCCACTTTTTGAACATTCACTAAATGAACTGCTGTAAATTGAGGACTACCTGTATAAAATTGTTATATATAGAAATATATACAAGAATACATTTCCTATGCTTTAACAACGTAAAATGCAGCACTGAACTAAAAGGACATTTAAACTGTTCTATCTGGCACATTTATAACTTTTGAAGGACAATCCTCACAGCCCTTATAATTGTTCCTGCCCTACTGCAGAATTTTTTCCTATATTTATTTGAGTGCAATAAGATTTAAACTATAGGACAGCTTTTATTGTTTTATATAAGCAAAGGGCAGCTACAGAATGTTTGTTTCTCATATGCCTAATCTAGATCAAAGGTTATCCTAAGCAAGAAAGGAGCAATTTACAAGGAAGCAAGGGCACAGGGTTTTTCTGCAATGAGGATGGGAATACATGAGAATACATGGAAATATATTTCAGAACTTTAGTATTATATAAATGAAAACTGAATCCTAATCTTACAAATATCCCAGTTTTTTATATTTTACAGGATTTTTAAAAGATCCTTCAAAATTTCCATTGGACAAAAGTCCAGGGCTAGAGCTGTAGCAGCCTCATGCTCTGGGTTATTTAATAAAAAAATAAATAGTATATTCTGGCATTGAAAGAAATTTTCTTTTGTAGGGCAGCCTTCCTTACATGGGAGACAACAGGATCACTAAGCGTAACAAATAACACAAATGTACATTTCAAGATATGCCTGTAACAATCCTCTCCACCATTTATACATATACATCAAATTACTATATCAGCATTTGCACATTGGAAGGCATTAATTTGCAGTCATTTTCCAAATACTTTTCTCTACATGATTAAAAGATAAATCTGGGAGAAAATCCTGAAGCCTACCCATAAAGCAGGTTGACATATTAAATTCTTGTAACAATAACCATAAATTTCTATAGACGCCCTCCAATTCCTTCTTTTAGAAGCCCGTTCTTTTAACAATGTTTTTCTAGATGGTCTATTACAGCTGGCCTCCATATCACCTTTCCAGATGCTAAAACTCAAGAGGAAATGTCCAAAATCTGCAGGCAGTTTTATGAGCTAGAATTAATTACACCTACCTCAATGAAATTATTTATTTAACATTTAGGATACATTTCTTCAAAGTAGTCAATGTGTGGTGGCTGGAGTATGTCGAGAGCGGAGAGTACCTAGGAAATAAGATGGAAGCTGATTTATTACCAAAGTCTCATTTTACAGAAGGAAATGAATGAACAAAGGAAAAATATCTTCAGTTTGCAACTGTATCTTTGATGGTGGGAAGGGCAATATAAACTTTGGAAACCTGAGACAAACTCACCAATGGAAAGAGCAATGCTGATATTTTATCATAGCAGATTCAAGGATTTAATAAGGTCAATGTTTAGATTCCAACAAACACACACACACATCATCATACACCCGGCTATGTTTGTTTAGTTATTTATTATATTATCTAATATATTATTTATTATAGAATAGAATAGAATAGAATAGAATAGAATAGAATGGAATGGAATGGAATGGAATGGAATGGAATGGAATGGAATGGAATGGAATGGAATGGAATAGAATTTTTTATTGGCCAAGTGTGATTGGACACACAAGGAATTTGTCTTGGTGCATACACTCTCCGAGTATATAAAAGAAAAGATACATTCGTCAAGAATCATAAGGTACAACACTTAATGATAGTTATAGGGAAACAGTCAATACAGTGGGAGGAGATGGATGATAGGAACAATGAGAAGATTAATAATAATAGTAATGCAACTTAGTAACTAGTTGACACTGTTGAGGGAATTATTTGTTTAGCAGAGTGATGGCATTCTGAAAAAAACTGTTCTTGTGTCTAGTTGTTCTGGTGTGCAGTGCTCTATAGCGTTGTTTTGAGGGTAGAAGTTGAAACCATTTATGTCCAGGATGCCCAGGGTTAGATGTATTATCATGTATTATCAAATGTATTATCTAATATAATAAATACACTTTTTCAAATGAAATGTTCAGTTGAATGCACAAGATCGAAGACTGCTGAAGCAAAGTAAAAACATAGTTAACTTTCAGAGAAGGTTTCAGATAAGCTCTCAGAACAATTCAGGTAAAACTCCACCTCTATTTATTTATTTATAACATTTATTGGCCACCATAATGATTTATTCATTTAACTAACCATGACAACACCTTAGACATTTCTGTGTTGAAAAAGTATAGGTTACAAGTAATAATGGTTTCTTAAAATAATTTAAAATAAAATGATTTAAGGCTTTAAAAATTAGAACCATCCTTTTGAACTGGTCTCAGAGACACACTGGGAAACACAGCTGGCATTAATATCTGTATCTCATGAATCAACAAAATCAGCTCCAGAATTGACAGTCTGATCAATGAGTAGGCAATCTGATGTTTTGCATCCCTTTTGATTAATTTTAGTTATTGTAGTGCTATAATATAAAAAAGAACGTGAGGCAACATGGACAATAGTATACTGGGACAATTTTTTTGCTTCTGGTATGATACGAAAGTGCCACATCAAACATTAGGTACATCCACTCCACACTGAAAAAACCTGAACAGGCGGAATTCATTTTTGAATTTCTTGAATTTCAACTGCCTCACATTCTTTTTATATTACAGCACTAGTGAAAATTAATCAAAACCTGTCATTAGGAAAATAGAGTCAGCTGCTAAAGAAATCTCCAATTGCTGGTTAGACTATGTATACTGTATGAGAGATAGAACATTTTGCTTGATTGGTCAAAGAAACACATCTGGAACAGCAAGCTTTCAGTTATCCTCCTTATTTGGTAAACGCAGAATAGTGCTCAAAAAGAGGGGACTGCCTAGCCAGGTCATTCCAACTGTCCCTCTTGCAATCATCTCTGAATATTGCTGAAATCCTGTATTATATTGAAGTAGATAATAAGTAACTAATTGTACTGATTATATTTGGAATTCTTGATTACATTTGAAATTCTGGATTCATTGGTGCTTTCCCTTGTTTTTCAGGCATTCCTGTTTCCCAATAATAACTTGCTGATACTTAAGAGATCTGACATCCATTGTTAAAAAAAAAAGTGTTTCGGCATTGGCACGGCTTTTTAAAAATTATTTCTAGATTTGGGGCAGAAAGATCCAAAATCTTTTTCTTTCTTATGGCTGGGCTTAGTAGAAGGAATAAGAAGTTTCCTAATCAGGAGATTCAGATTGACTGGTTGTAATCTATTGTAATGATTTTCTTCCCCTAGGGAATTCACAGAAGGAGTTTTCTGGTGAGTTACAAGCTGGAAAAATAGTTAAGGAAACAGTAGTCTAAAACACACGTAGAGTACCAGGTTGCCTTTTTGACACTCATGCCAAAATGTATCCCACTTATTACAAGGTTATAAATAAGAAGAACAGATATTCTGGCTTAACCTCCCTGCAAAGTGGAGGAAATCCTTACTAGGAAAGCGTATGCAGCAAAGAAAATCTTTTTTGATTTGGCAGAAATAAGTGTGTTTTGATTCCAGTGGCTGCAGTACATATATTTAATTTCTCAAGACATTGTGTCTTACTTCTTTAATCACTGCAGCTTTTACATTTCAATTTGTATATGATTGATCTGTTTTATTGGGTTGCTTCACCTATAACTACCTGGTTTTCCACCAGCTGGAGTTTATAGCTGGTTTTGACAATGTTGCTATCTCTACAAACTATGTCTATTTATGATAGGCTTTCTTATCGATAGTTGTAACATCTGCGTTTACCTGTTAGCATCTGCCAGAACAGAACATAGATTCCATATTTACACTGTCTGTCTTAAGTGATGGCTGTCATTAAAGTGGTGACCACCAAATGACTGCTTAGTTTTAAAAAGAAATGAAACAGCATGAAGTCTAGGTGAAATTCCCAAAGAAAGGAGAGAAAATGAGAGAAAGCATAACAATAAAGTAGGTGTAATGAATTCTGGAGTGTGTTTTCAAACATACATACTGGTACATATACAATGGTAGCAAAATTGGGCTCAGTGGTGTAATGATCTGTTTTATGACTGTCACAATTTACAACTGTAATTACCAGGTTCAATTACAGTATTAACTCAAAAGTCACCTATATTATTATTTTATTTGGGGGGGGGCATGTTGGACTTACTATTCTGTGGTGTTACAGTGGTTAGAATACAGAATGGCAGGCTAATTCTGCCTACAGCCTGGAGTTTGATGCTGACTGGCTCAAAGTTGACTCAGCTTTCCATCATTCCAAGGACCCAGATTATTGGGGGCAATATGCTGACTCTGTAAATCGCTTAGATAGGGCTAATCAAAACACTATGGGGCGGTATATAAGTCTAAACTGTTATTACTATTGTTATTTAGGATTAGCCACTTGAAAACCATTCACAAATAATAATTGTCTGTTACAAGTATTTTCCCAATATCTGTTCTGATTCTAAAGCAGGCCAACCCAGAACTCTAAGTCTTGCACTTAAATATTCACTAACCTTGTCAAAGTCCAATCAAGTAAAATCACTAGCTGTATTTTAGTTCTATTTTACAAAGAAAGATTTCTCCTTATTTAGAATATATCATACATAGTTGGTTTCTTAAAATGATATTAGGATACTTTGCTGATTTTTACCACAAAATAACCATATAACGTATTACTGAATTACCTTGGTATTTCTTACAAAGCCCCTAAATCTTCCTCGTTCAGAAGAACATGGTAATTTTTTATTTACCAAAAATGCATGTGATACAAGCATCATGATCCTATCATGTTTCTCAGTCTGCTTGTTGTTTTAAATTTTTGTGTCAATTTATCAGAATTGATAGAGAGGCAGGCAACATTCCAGATTACTCAAATCCTATTCTTGAAAAATCAACAGACAAATACAGAGATTAAAAGATAATTGAATACTGAACAGAACTTGACCAGAAGGAATTATATTTGTTTCTTTTAAGAAACCAACATCTTTAGAACTAATGTAAAACATTTATTTAACAAAATACAAAACACATATTCATGGCCAAGTTAAAACCACAAAAGCCAAATTATATAAACTTGTACAGCTAATAAACCAAGACTGGAACAAATGCCTTCTTCTAGTCATCATACTATTCACTGGAGCATTCACCCACTTCTTATCAGGGTTGTTATTTACGATTTTTATATTCTCTTTCCTTTAATGCGTTAAAGGAATATCACATTAATATAATTAATATTAATTGATATTAATAGGCACACGGTGGCTCAGTGGCTAAGACGCTGAGCTTGTCGATTGAAAGGTCAGCAGTTCAGCGGTTCGAATCCCTAGTGCCGCGTAACGGGGTGAGCTCCCGTTATTTGTCCCAGTTTCTGCCAACCTAGCAGTTTGAAAGCATGTAAAAATGCAAGTAGAAAAATAGGGACCACCTTTGATGGGAAGGGAATGGCGTTCCGTGCGCCTTTGGCGTTGAGTCATGCTGGCCACATGACCACGGAGAAATCTTCGGGCAGCATTGGCTCTTTGGCTTTGAAATGGAGATGAGCATCGCCCCCTAGAGTCAGGAACGACTAGCACATATGTGCGAGGAGAATCTTTACCTTTACTTGATATTAATAATTCATTATTCATTATTTAAAATTAATTATATTATGTAATTGATGGTTAAGTATTTAATATTATTAAATTATGCAATATTAATAACTAATTAATATTAAAGAAATATAACATTAATATAATTAATACGTTCCTAAAACATACAAAGAATGGTTGCAGGAATTGGGTATATCTAGTTTAAGAAAAAGAAGGACTGGGGTGTTCCAATATTTGAGGGGCTAAGAGTTAAGTGTTAAAAGGGCAATGCAGAGGGAGTGGGACGAGCAGCTTTGCCTTCCAGGTTAGGTTTTGAAGAAGGCAAAGCAGCTCCCTCTGCATTGCCCTTTTAGCACTTAACCCTTCATTGTCTGTTCTCTGTTTCTCCCCCTTCCTTTTAAAACCTTTTTTTACCAGGAAAGGGGCGTTGGTCCTACCTGATACGCACCTTCTCGTTGGGTGGAGACAGCAGCCAGGATGGGATGTGCTCGTCTGTTAGGTTGATAGACTGAGCCTGTCAAAGTTGCTAAGTCCCGTCCCTGTTACTGGGCAGACCCAGCTTTTGGCAAAGACTAGAGGACAGGCTCGGCGTGTGGGACACCAAGAAGAAAGAGAGGTAACGGAAAGACATAGAGGCCAGACTGGTAAAGGGAGGGTTCTGGCTGCTGTCTCCACCCAACGAGAAGGTGCGTATCAGGTAGGACCAACGCCCCTTCTCCATTGTGGGTGGAGACAGCAGCCAGGATGGGACATACCACAGATACACGTCCCTACAAATGGGGGGGACCAGACTGGCCCGAAACACCCTCCCCTGAAAGCACCCGTTGTATCACCCGACGACCAAATGCGGCATCCGCGGAAGCGAATTTGTCCAGTTTATAGTGCCGAATGAACGGAGACGGAGAAGTCCAAGTAGCCGCTCTGCAGATTTCAAGCAATGAGGCCTGCGTGGCCCAGGCAGCTGAAGTCGCCGCGCTGCGGGTAGAGTGCGCCGTCAGTTGAGGAGGCCTCGGAAGAGATCGCAGTTCGTAAGCCTTGGCTATCGTTTGTCGGATCCAGCGTCCGATGGTCGTCGACGATACTTTATTACCTAAGGAGACAGGAAGGAAGGAAACAAAAAGGGATTCCGTTTTGTGGAATTCAGCAGTTCGTTTAATGTAGAAACGCAGAGCCCGACGGACATCGAGAGAGTGCCATCGCCGTTCGAGCCGGTGGACCGGACGTGGGCAAAAGTTAGGCAGCACCAGCTCCTTCATGCGATGGAAAGTGGTGTTGATCTTGGGCACGAACGTTGGGCCTAGATGGAGGACCACACAGTCCGCATGGAAGACACAGAGGTCATCACGGATGGAGAGTGCGGCCAACTCCGAGATGCAGCGAGCCGAGGTAATAGCTACCAGAAAAGCAACTTTACATGTTAAAAGCCGAAGGCTGGCTGTCCGCAACGTTTCATAAGGAGCAGACGTGAGGGCATTGAGAATGATGGAGAGGTCCCAAGTCGGGTACCTATGTAATACCGGAGGGCGCAAGTTAGTGGCGCCCCACAGAAAACGGTGAATCACAGGATGTTGAGCCAATGAAGATAATGAGCCAAAGGTAAGTATTGAGGAGATCGCCGCCACTTGCCTCCTTAAAGTGTTAGGGGAAAGACCTTTGGAAAGACCCTCCTGCAAAAACACCAGTATGTTGACAATCGAGGCCCGGAGGGGAAGAACCCTGTTCCGATTACACCATGCGCAAAAAGCCCGCCAGGTGGCCGAGTAAATACGGTCCGTAGAGGGCCTCTGTGAAGCCTGAATGGTTTGGATCACATCTGCTGGTAAGTTGGCCTCCCCTAGTGCAGACCGCTCAACCGCCAAGCGGTCAGACGGAGCCACTGCAAGTCCGGGTGCGTCACCGCCCCTTGAGTCAGTGCGTCCGCCGGTTGAGGTAACTGCCAAGGCGGGGCTGTTGACAACACCACTAAGTCCGCAAACCAAGGTCTGTGGGGCCAATGCGGGGCCACCAGGATGATTTCTGCCCATTCCATCAACAACTTGCGAATCACCCGGGAGAGCAGGGAGACTGGAGGAAACGCATAGAGGAGGCCCGGGGGCCACGGGGAGCAGAGGGTGTCGACGGCCTCTGCCTGAGGCGACGGGTATCGTGAGATGAAGCACGGAAGCTGAGCATTCTCCCAAGTGGCAAAAAGGTCGATCACCGGAGATCCGAAATGTGCCACAACTTGACAGAAGATGAGAGGGTGAAGGCGCCACTCCGTGTGATCCAGGCGTTGACGGCTCAACCAGTCCGCCTGAAAGTTGTCTACGCCAGAGATGTGGTCCGCGCGCAATGAGGCGAGGTGAGCTTCCGACCAGAGTCCCAACCGCGACACCTCTGACATCAGGGAGAGGGACCTCGTGCCCCCTTGACGATTGACGTGGGCTTTCGCCGTGATATTGTCCGTGAGGACAAGGACATGGGAGCCGGAGACGAGTTGATGAAAGGCTCGGAGGGCCAGGTAGATTGCCCGCAGTTCCAGCCAGTTGATGGGGCAATGGGAGTTGATGCAGTTCCAGGTGCCCTGAGCAACTTGTCCCAGGCAATGGGCCCCCCAGCCCTGAAGGCTGGCGTCCGTTGTCACCACCACTCTCTGTGGGTCAAAAAAGAGAGAACCTCGGGAGATTGCTGTGGACCGCCACCACCCCAGAGACCTGATCACCGTCTTGGGAATGGGAACCCTCGCAGGAGAAGTACCTCTGCCCGCCTTCTGCAATGGCAACAGGAACCATTGGACTTCCTGGGAGTGTAGCTGGGCCCATGGGACTATCGAAATTGCGGAAATCATTTTTCCCAGAAGCTGAGATAAGACAAGGGGAGACACCACTCTAGCCCGTTCCACTTTAACAACCAGGGACCTCAAACTAATGCGGCGTTCCTGCGAAAGATAAACCTTCCCTTCCACTGAGTCAATCAGAGCTCCCAGGTGGAGCAGCCGAGTGGTAGGGACAAGATGGCTCTTCTCCAGGTTAATAGAGAAGCCATGGGCGGCCAGAGTCTGTAGGGTAAGCTGCAAGTCAGAAGCCGCCTGCTGCTGGATAGACGACAAAATTAGAATGTCGTCTAAATAACATTGTAGACGAACAGATTTAGCCCTAAGGGAAGCCGCCAAAGCAGCCAGTACCTTGGTAAAAGTACAAGGGGCAGATGAAAGGCCATAGGGCAAGGCCCGATACTGGTAATGGTGCCCCCCGTAGTAGAACCTCAGGAACCTCCTGTGAGAGAGGAGGATGGGGATATGGAGATAGGCCTCGGTGAGGTCTATGGAAGAGAGGAGATCGCCCCTCCGAACACCGTCAAGGATAGACTTCAAAGACTGCATTTTAAATTTGCGGTATGAAACATACCGGTTGAGGTGCTTAAGGTCCAGAATCGGTCTCCACCCCCCCCCCCCCCGACGACTTTGGTACAAGGAAGACACGGGAATAAAACCCCGTGCCCTCTTCAACCAAGGGCACAGGCTGAATAGCCCTGATCAAAAGGAGATGCTGATCCGCCGAGTCCATACGGGACCGTTTCTCGAAGCTAGAAGAAAGCGGACAGCGCACAAAGAATGGTGGAGGAGTGGAGAGAAATTCAATTGCCAGCCCAGATCGTAAGGTGGCCAAGACCCATCTATCCGAAGTAGAACCCTCCCAAATGGGGGCGAAAAGGGCCAATCTGCCCCCTATGGGAGGATCCTGGGAGCAGTTAACGACGGTGTCTGGAGAAACGACCTCCTCCCCCTCGAAAGGGCCGTTTGGAGGCAAAGGACCTTCCCCTGAATGCCCTATCTTGAACCCTGCATTGCCTAGGTTGGAAGTTACCCTGAGCTCTGTGAGATGGAGCTGTAAAATGAGACCCCTCGTAAGGACGAGGCTGAACGGGAGGAATACGGATGGAATCTGGGATCCCCTCTCCGGAAGACGGAGGGGAGAATCTTCTTTTTGTCCTTAGTTTCAGTAAGGAAGGCGTCCAGGGGTTCACCAAAAAGTTTCGAACCGGAAAAGGGAACCGAAGCTAGCCGCCACTTATGTCTGGCGTCGGCCTGCCAGTGGCGAAGCCAGACCAAGCGCCGGGCAGTAACGGCGGAGGCCAGAGCCTTGGAAGCGAAACGAGCCGCGTTTAAAGTAGAATCTGCTGAAAGTTGCGTAGCGGCGATGATCTTATTCAGATCTTGGCGAACACGCACATCCTCAGTGGAGAGAGATTCCTGCAAGTGGCGGAGCCAGAGTAGAGTAGTACGGTTAAAGAAAGATGCCGTGACTGCCGAACGAGTGGCCCAGGCAGCGCCCAGGTGAGTACGCTGCAAGACTTGCTCCACTCGACGCTCCTCCGGACGGAGACCTTCATCCGGAGATCCAGGAACCGGGTTTTGCGACAGGAGGGCTGCCACCGGAGCATCCACGACCGGAACTTGGAGCAAAGAAGCCAAATCCGTTAACACGTTAAAATTCTGTTGGTCCGACGATGACGGGGACAACGTTGAACCTGGGGAGGCCCATTGTCGGTGGATAATGTCGAAGAAGAGTGGAGGCGTCGGAATAATGTCTACCGGTCTGGAAGGTTCAGCGAACAGGGGGTCCAGGGGCCCTTTCGCCGCAGTTGCTGAAGAAGATGAGTCGGAAGGAACGTCCAGCTGAGCAGTAGCAATGGCCTTGTGAAGCAAAGATTTGAACAAGGCCTGTGGAAAAAGGCCCGTGAAGGCTGGCTGATCCGGCTGAAGACCCTCATCGTCCGACAAATCCATGTCCCAAGGATTGTCACTGGAAGGGGAACGGCTGTTGACGGAAGAAGCCGGGGAACCTGAGGCCGCAATGGAAATGGCGTCCTCCTGTGCGAAGTGATGAGCAGAAATGTCAGACCGGACTGAAGCAGAAGCATTGAGCGACGCACAGCGTGAAGCTAAGGATTGTTGAACTGCTGCCATTATCATCTGCTGGATTTGGGCCGGAGAAAGCGAGATTTGTTGTGGTGTGGTGGCAAATTTGACTCCACTGGAAGGGAGGCCACCGGTGGTACGGGAGGTTCAAGTATTGAGACTGCAGCCGGGGAAGACACAGCTGGCAAGTCCGAAGTAGCAGGAGGCTCAGAGCCCCACAAGGCATTAGGCTGGATAAGAATCGGACAATCTTGTAGGGATACCTGGTCAGGTAGAGCCCAAGAATCAGGAGCCGCGGGCAAACGGGAGGAGGTGGTGGAAACCTCCTGTTCTGAAGCCTGACGAGAACTCGCCCTAGCACAGAGCTTAGTGAGCACTTTATCATGGCGAGCTTCGGTCCTGGAGGGGGCGGAAAGGGAGGAGGGCTGAGCCCGAGTGGGCGCTGAAGACTTAAGGTCATGAGCCCTCGCGGCGGAAGAACCTCTCTCATCCAGATGATGGGGGCTCTCGGAGCGCCCCGCCTTCTGGCCGTGTTTAGTCTTGTGAGAAGCCTTGGGCATCCTGCAATCATACAGTTGCACTTATAACAACAACAAAGTTGCCCGGAAGGTAGACGTCGTTATGTGGTAGGCAAAAAAACCTGGGGACCAGAGAGGCTGTATCAGTAGAAAGGAGGCGGGGGCTGGATAATATTCGTCCAGAAAAATACACAGCGGGCACAGGCCAAAGCCTGGAGGCCTAGAGGCAGAGGCAGCAAGGATAGGACAATGCTTGTTCAAGCCGGTATGTAAGCCCCGTGAGCAACAGTCACGATGTTGAAGCCCTTCAAAGGGGAGCGTGCAAAACTCCACACCAATAGGCTGCCTCCGTAGACAGCCTAAAAGCGGCTGCGAATGCGGGAGCGCACAAGCTCCTCAAGAAAAAAACGCTCGCGTCACTGGGAAGCCGAAAAAGCTCTGACCAGGAGCGCGAAGCTCCACGAAGCCTCCTCCAACGTCACTCAGGGCCCATCCGATGAAACCGCTAATCCGGAGGCTTTGTACTGGGCGGGAAATTTATTTACGTGACAGGCCGACGTAGCGGCAAGCGAGCAGCACGGCAATGCTAATAAAGGCGCGGGGATACCCCAGGCGATGAACAAGCCCGTGCAAGACGGGCCTCTTGCAGGCAGCCGCAGTGGGGAGCGCGAAGCTCCACAAACCAGCTAGATGGGAAGGCAACTGCAGGCAAACAGAAACCGTGCAAGGGAGGCAAATTAAGTGACCGTGTAAAGTAACAGCCGACGTTGACGATCCAAAATGGCGGCTCGTAGATGAAGCCGGGAGCGCGAGAGCTCCACAGACTGCTTGAGAGGGGGGAGATAGATGAAAGTGAGGGGAAAATCTAGCCCAAACGGACCGCCAAGCCACCCGATCTAGTAACAAGGGTCGCACAGGCGAAAGAGCCAAAAAGGAAAATAAAAACGACCCCCCCTTTTTCCAGAAACAGTAAACTGCTACTGGGCAACGAAACTCACAGTCCACAGATAAATCGCAAGCTGAAAACGTAGTCCAGATAACAATCCTAGGTCAAACCAGTAATAACAATCAGAAGCAGAAAGAGAAATTCGGAAAAAACCGAAGAACAGGGAAAATTGCCAGAGAATCAGTCCCACACGCCTGTCTAGGCTGACAGACTGAGCCAAAAGCTGGGTCGGCCCAGTAACAGGGGCGGGACTTAGCAACTTCGACAGGCTCAGTCTATCAACCTAACAGACGAGCACACCCCATCCTGGCTGCTGTCTCCACCCACAATGGAGAATATAGAAACTGCCAAACACAAACTGTGGCTCATTATCCTGTTTTGAGTTAAAGAGGCCATGCAGAAAGGCAGAAGGCAGGGGAAATGCTGCTTTGCCTAGGTCAGTTTGGAAACAGCTGCTCCACATGGCCCAGTTTAAAAACAGCCTATAATACTGAATTCTGCAGATCTCCGGTAGGTAAACAAGGCATTTTGAGGGGTGGAACAATGGGGCAAAGCTGGCCCAGTCTCCCAGGGACCCAGAAAGGCAAGTTGGGTGGGGGAGGGGAGGGGAAGAGATAGATGGGCGTGCTTTGGGCAGCTCTGCAAAGTTATGAAGCCGTTCAATCATTCGTAAGTGCAAATGACAGGATAACATTTGTAAAATTTTTATCTTCGAATTATGATCGTATATGGCTTTTGGGAGATCAGTTGTAACTCTGAATGGTTACTAAATGAGCTGTCGTACCTCAAGGATTACCTATATAGTCCTGGTTGTCACAAAGAGAAAAAAAAACTATTTTGATGCAAACCAGTTCTACATACAAGAGAAAAGTGTAATTCATACATAGTCTTAATTTTTTAAAATTAAAGAAAAACTTTTGTGCTGCTAACAGAGTTCATTTAATATACAATTGCAGTGATTTTATATCCTAATAAGCCAAAGCTTACAGTAATAACTTTAGGACCATAATTTTAAAAAAATGTATCTTTGTTAAATGTTAAGCCAGATAACCTCTAGCATCCTGTTTTCTTTTCATGGTTTTATTCTGAGACCAACTTCAAAGAATGATCCTCAGGCAAAGAAAACATCAAAACTGACCTGCATCTGCAATGTTTAGAATCTGATCGTTTCAAACCATCACTAATCAGAGACAGAGATGGGAGGTTGTGAATACAAATACACATTTAAGCTACCCCTTTCATTCTTCACAATGCTTGCATAGTTACTATTAAAAGTTGTTTTCATCAGCTGTCTATACAGACTCCAGAGCCATTAACATGCCAGCACATCAGGTTTCTGGAGCCAAAATATGACTATAAATTAACAGCATTGAAGTAAAATGAGTTGTGTCATTTTTTTTTAATAGTACACCACATGACATGACTGTCTTAATTCTGCTCCAAATTTCAATGAACAACAATCTGAATCTGCTTTAAAGAAACAAAGAAAGTACAGCACATTATATTTGGAATTATTTTTTTCTTGGATTTGTTGCGGAGAATTTTGCCATTAATAAGAGTTAAAAGTTCACATACATTCTTAGTCCTTGTAAAATTAAGATAGATCTGGAATTAGTCAGTCTGTAATGCTAAAGCTGCAGGATAAAGCTTCCCTTAGGCCTCTTTTGAGTTTATAGCTTAAGTCAGACCTGAACTAGCCTTCCTGCCCCAGCGCTCACAATCTGAAAAGCTATACTAGAGGTATATCAACTCTTTACTGTTCACCTCAAAGAGACTTAATCTTAGCTTTCAAATGAAATACTTGCACAGGATCATACTTTTAGATTCTTGCAAATATTTTGCCAAAAGGGAAAAAAGGGAAAGGGATTAGGTTATAAAGTATCACAATTTTATGCTGGGGGATTCTGGAATGAATAACTTGAATTTCATCTTTGGGTCCTAGGAAATATTCATACAGGATTACTTGAAGTACTGGCTCTGCTCAATTCTTAACCTGCTCCAATTTAGATGCTTAAAAATGATGTCTGCATTACATCACATCAGCCCTTTCTTTTTTTTTTTTAAAGCTTTTCTTAGTTACATTGTTATTGTTTGCTTCCCTTAATACTATTTATGTTATGTCATTTAGCTAAACTATAGTCTGGCATTATGACATTATTGCTCTACCTGGCATAAGGTGAATTAGGAGATAAAGACTGATGTCTTGTTTGATTAATTGACCCTGCCAAAGCCTCCGGATCCAGAAATGTAGTTTTAACTATAATTACTTTAAGCCAAAACAAATTCAGTATTTATATGTATTTATTTAATCAACTTGTATAGTTGCTCGTCTCAAACCAGTGATTCTGGTTGGCAAACGATCATAAAAACAGTTAAAACACAATACAAAAAAGAAATTAAACACAAATAGCTGTCAAGCAATATTATAATCCAACAGTATCAATGTAACCAAGAATTATCCTTCACATAATTGGGACCCTAGGCCCAAGCACACAGCCAGGTCTTCAATGCCTTCCAAAAGATTAGCAGGATTGGGTCCATCCTAATTTCTGGAGGAAGAATGTTCCAGAGAGCAGGAGTTATGGCAGAGAAGGCACACCTCTGGGTCCCCACCAGCCAACATTCTTTGGCTGATGGGACCTCCAGCATTCCCATCCTACTGGAAAGGGTTGGATACGTAGAAACAACATGAAGAAGATGGTCTTTGAACAACCCAGTCCTAAGCCATGAAGGGCTTTAAAGGTGGCAATCAACAGTCTGAAGTACACCTGAAAACATACTGGCAACCAAAGAAGCCCCCAAACAGTGGTATTAGATGGGATGAATAGCCAACACCATTTATAATTCATACATCTGAATCTTCCTCAAGACCAGCCCCATGTAGACCACATTTCAGTAGTCCAAATGGAAGGTCATGAAGGTATGAACGAGAGTGAGAAGAACCTCTCAGTCCAGAAATGGGTGCAGTTGGCACACAAACTGAAGGTGTGCAAAGGGCCTCTTAGCTACGGCTACCACCTGCTTTCCTGACTCCAAGGGGACACCTGGATTTTGCATCAGGTCCATCTGAGGCAGTGTCTCCCCCCATCCAGTTTCAGAAGTAGAAAAACCTTGGTACTGGAAGGCCCAAGCACCCAAAGCCATCAGTCTTGCTTGGGTTGAGCCTAAGCTCATTGTTCCCCATCCAGACCCTTAGTCTCCACAGATGGTCACAAGGACATCCACAGTATCATTCAGACAGCCTGGGGTAGAAATGTAAAGCTGGGTTTTGCATCAGCATATTGATGACGCCTCTCCCCAAACTGTCAGATCACCTCACTCAGTGGCTATAGGTAGATGTTAAATTAAAATGAAGAGAGAAATGAGCCTTGCAGTAGCCCACAATGTAGGGGCCATGGGCTGGATCTCTGTCCTCTTTATCAGCACTGGCTGGAACTGATTCCAGAGAAAGGAGGAAAACCAGCATAACATTGTGCTTTCTATCCCCATCCCATCCCATCAGAGGTCATCCAAGAATGTGAACAATGCTGTTTCAGTCCCAAACTTTGGCCTGAACCCAGACTGAAAAGATCCAGATAATTCAGTTCATCCAAGGCCCTTTGAAGCTGCCATGTGACCATTTTCTCTACAACCTTCCCTAAAAAGGGAAGGTTGGAGACTTGGATGAAACCTGTTGAGATTAGTGGAGTTGAGTGATGGCCCCCTTGAGGAGGGGACACATCGCCACCTTCTTAAGAGCCAGCAGGACCACCCTCTCTTAAAGGGGAATTAAATGAAACCAAATCACATATACATCTATAATCAATCTATGGTCTCAGTTTGAAGCTTGTTTGAAACTACCTTGACTTAATATTTATTACAGTCTCTCTAGACACATTACATATTGTGGTTAATTTGAAAAAGAAATGAAAGCTTTCCAAATTCTCTGGGGTGTTTGGGAAGAGGAAGGGAAGAGAAGCACAAGGTTCACTGCAGTTCATTCCTTTCATGCCTAAGCAATGGCTTAGGGCAACATGCGAGCACACTATTGATACTTTACTGTCCTAGAAAGTAAAGGAATCATCTCAGATATAATGTGTCATTTTTATACATTTCCTTGGGGGTATTGGCTGTTGATTTTAAGTGAACAGGTGTGTTGCAACATAGAAAGCGGATTCAACTGGAATTAGATTTTAGATGTCTCCATAGCTCTAAAAAAGCCTTGTTTCCGCTGATAACATGTAATTTACTCAGAAATTGTTGTCCTTTTTTCTAATGCCTATGAATATTTGTAAGGTTTTAGAGTAACCTTTGGTTAGAATGCTAAAAAATGCAATGAAAATATAGGAACCACTCACATTGTCATGCTTAAAAAAACACAACATCTTCAATTCACGGAAGACCCTTTTGCAAGAGACCAGATTTTGGAAGACGTTGGGCATCTTTTTGAGTGCAACTCTCTTTCCATCTCGTGGATCGGTTACTGACCTACAGGAAAACAAGAATAAATATAAATTTTATTTTAAGCAACTTATGTCCTTACAAAGAGAAAAGACAGATGAAAGAATTTCCTAAATAAATCCACATATTAAGAGCCAGACAAAACTCCTGAATGAGTCTCGCTGCTTTTTATTGTTTCCATTCAATGAATTCCAACTGTGCTTTGGATATATCACTACCCTGCATGTTATTGGGCTACAGAATTTCTGTACACTCAGATCCTTCAGTCCTGTGTTAGTAAAACTCTTTGCCTCCAGTGTACAGTGTTTTTTATTCTCCAAATGTGGGTCATAGGTAGCCCTGGGGAGGTCTGAGGTAGTGGTCGCTAAGCAACTTGTTGTAAGTCGAGGACTACCTGTACATAGCTTTGGATTACTGGGGAACAGGATAGGAAGACACGTATCTCACGTATCATGGTATTTCCTGAGTGAAATTACTGTAATCTCCTCTGCAGTAAAAATTGTTGAATTTGATTATCTAAGAATGTCAACATAGGATGCTGCTGCTTAATCTGATGACATAAAATGGATATAAAATAGTCCTAGAACATTGAAACAGACTATCTTTACGAGAAAGTAAGTAGCTACCTCATACCGAAGCTAATTTGTTGGTCTATCACGTCTCAATTCTTTTAAAAATATTGTTTGTTTTAAAATGAACAAATAATTAAAAA
>WNWU01000013.1:18655695-18722973 GCA_012654045.1 Ptyas mucosa
AAAATTAAAAAATATAAAAGTATCTGTTAATAATTAAATGATTATACAGTGAAGAAAAAAACCAATTATATACATAAATTAGCTGAGCATAAAAAAAAACCCCTAGCAGAAAAATCTATACAATAAAACCACAGATAGTAGCCACATGAAAGACCCAATATAAAATTAAGTTTACCGATTGTAAAGCTTAGCATTAAATCTAGATCGGGGTGCCAAATTGGCGGCCTGTGGGCCAGATGCATCAAGTGCAGGCCATGCCCACCAGAACTCCACAAA
Source organism: Ptyas mucosa (assembly GCA_012654045.1). Taxonomy (NCBI): domain Eukaryota; kingdom Metazoa; phylum Chordata; class Lepidosauria; order Squamata; family Colubridae; genus Ptyas; species Ptyas mucosa. Next base: position 18,655,972 of record WNWU01000013.1, read on the forward strand.
TGGGAAAAACGTCACGAAATGTCATGTGACAGCAACATGACGTGGCGAGTTTGACATCCGTGATCTAGATCATACAATGATCTAGCTATGTCACAATCTCAATTCATCCAGAATATTATCTTTTTTTAAAAAAAAATCTGTCTTCTAACAAAGATAAAACTCAAATCCTAGAACAGGGGTGTCAAACTCAAGGCCAGTGGGCTGGGGCCGTCCCGCGGGGTACTTAGATCTGGTCCGCGGGGCCGTCCTGGAAACAGCGAAGGATCAGCCTGCAGTGTCCCTGTCAGCAAAAATGGGCTTCCAATCTCCATTTTCGCTGGCAGAGGGTTGCAGGAGGCTGTCCCAGCTGCAAATGGAGATTGAGAGCCCGTTTTCGCTAGCACAGCACTTGGGCCACCACAGGCACCCCTAACCCGAGTGACATCAAGCTGGCCATGCCCCCCCAGCCCCCCAAGGTCAAACACAACCCTATGCAGTCTTCAATGAAATTGAGTTTGACACCCCTGTTCTAGATCCATTTCTTTAAATTTAATTTAATTTTAATTTAATTTAATATTTAAATTTATATACCACCCTTCTCCCTAAGGACTCAGGGCGGTGAACAGCCAGAAGTAAAAAACATCAAGGATGATCTTCTTTGCATTATGTAAAATTATCCTCTTTGCCAAATCTTTGTAGAGTAAAGGTCCTTCGTGTGATGACAAAAGATATTAGGTTTCAGTTCCATTTAATGCTGCCAGTAATTAGCTGTTCTAAATTTCAAACAGAGGTTGTTCTTAACCCTACCTCAACTGAATCCCTCCTGGGATTGAACCTGGACCTAATGCATAATGCATGTTCTAGCGGGAGCCAAGAAGGAAAAAAAACTAGTACCTCTTCAGAAATATCATTTTCAAAACAAGGATAAGGTTAAGCTTTTATCAGCAAGCATACTTTTTTCCATATAGACTCCCTAACTAAAATTCTTCATGTGCAGGCTGTACTCAGGATTACTTCAAAAATACAGGTAGCCCTCAATTTACAATCATTCATTTAGTGACCATTCGGTTACAATGGCACTGAAAAAGTGATTTATGACCATTTTTCACACTTATCATAGTTGCAGTATCCCAGGGTCATATGATCCCCTTTTGCGACCTTCTGACAAGCAAAGTCAATGGGGAAGCCAGATTCACTTCTTGTGTTACTAACTTAACAACTGCAGTGACTCACTTAACAACTGTGGCAAAAAAATCGTAAAATGGGGGCAAAACTCATTTCACAGATGTTTTGCTTAGCAATGGAAATGTTGGGCTCAATTGTGGTCGTAAGTCAAGGACTACCTGTATGACTGCAAACACTACTGAAGTACATAAATATTTGATTATTTTAGTCTAAAAACTGAGCAAAAGCCTCCCCAAAATTATCAGAACTATTTCTTCATTAATTTAAAATGTTGTACAGAATGTAATAGTGCCATGTAATAGTTTCTGAAAACTTCAAAAATTCCACCATAAATAATCTGATATCTCAGTCATCGAAGAATGAACATAGGTAGTTTCTCAGTGTGGAATAATTTTTCCTTGTATAAATAAATTTACTATTTTCTGTAAAACAACTCAGTATGTGCCAATCACTGAGCATTGCTTAACATAGAACATTTATTTCTTTAAAAGTTACTCTTAAGTTCCATCTTGTCTTTTTACAGCTTGGAAAAGCATAAAAGAAAAAAAAAGTTTCAACCTGTGGATGAAATACATCAAAATATTGGCCTGCAATTTGTCTATTAAACACCACTCAGAAAGCAAAATTTCACTTAATTATTCATACAATGGCTAGCCTTGCTAGCTCCTAGCAATCCTACCCTAATGAAAGTAAATGGCAGTGTGGTAATTTCACAGCATGTTGAGTTTGTTCTCTCTTAACTGGGGGTAACAGCTGCTTTAGTTCAGCACAAATAGTACCAGAAATCAGAGATAAGTGTTGAAGACTGTTACACCAGGAATGCTTTCCTTTTCTTTGCTGATGAAAAGGCTGGCTGTGCTCTTCAGCTTGTTGTCTCCCCCCCACAATCTGTATGAGCTAATGAGTTACAGCTGGTAAAGATAACAGCTACTTTTGACTGTACGTTCCAATGCCTCGTTTTTAAAAGAGATAATTCTAACATATTTGAACAAAACCAGTTTAAAAAAAAAAGAATTAAAATCTACTCTATGAAGCAAACCATATCGAACCAAGATCCTTGTTGTCCCCCCCCCCCTTTTGGGGGGACATGGATTAATAGGACAATTATTTTTGACTTTGCTTAGTATGTATGTGCATGAAAAATTAATTTGTGCAGAGCCCAAGGGACAAAAAAGCAACATGATACTTGAAATGCTAATTGGTTTACTCTGGTACGAGTTTTTGTAGGCAACTGGCTGCATCATCAGATGTTTCATAAATCTGATAGAACAAACAATGTCCTGTGGAAGTTCAGGTTACATGACTATTTATATATCTTCAATTAGCATTTTATAGATTAAGATCAGAAAGTCTAAAGCCCATTTTTAGCAGAGTTTGTACCCTAAATACTGACAGTGAAAGCAATAAAAGGGAAATATACGTGCCATGCTATTTACATTCAGAAGCCACCCACATAGGTGAAAAAATATTTGTCAAAATGGAATCTTGATTTATTTACTAAATTTGAATTAAGGATCAGCTCAAATTCAAAGATTATGAGAGGGAAAAATTTCATTGTATATTTATCTATAGTACCATACATGCATGCTTTTATATCCTTCTTTCATGTCTCCACTTAAATCATCGTCAGACTCAACTGTCACAGCCTTTTTTTCATCAGGGATACAGGTCCCTTAACATTTTGGTTACTCTGTTTTGCATCTTTTCCAGCACTATAACACAGTACTTGAAAATGTGGCCAGAATTATACACAATGGTAGAATCGTGCCATAGATATGTATAATGTTATTATTACTGTCAGTGTTGTTAGTGTTATATCAGCAGTTCTATTTTCAAATCCCTCCATAAAGATTTTCCTTTTTTCACAGCAGCTGTACAATGCACCAGGACTTCAAAGATCCCTTTCCTAGTCAATCACTGCCAAATCCAGATCCTGTACACAGCTTTGGTAGAGAAACACATAGGGAGCAGAGGGAGGAAGGGGGGACCTACCTATAAGGCAGTTTAGGAGAATCATCCCTGGCTATCGGTGACACTGTAGATGTCACACTAGATTGCCTTCACATCCAATTCAGATCCTATTAAACATGTAGCCAGCATTTATTGTGAATAAGATTCCATTTACTCTTATTTGCATTGTCACAGGTTCATTTTTGGATAGTATTTACAGAAATAGGAGAACAAACATGTTTGTTTTACCTGCATAAGTCTTTATAGAATAGTTACAAAAATCAAGATTAGCTCTTAAAAAGTAAAGTTTTTGTCCTAAATTTATCATACCCCAGATCCATCTTATTCCTTAGTATCAATACTTTCCCCCCTATTATCCTAAATGCTTAAATATATTTATTTAAGTATACAGTAATTTTCCTCCCTGTCAGTCTGTTTTCCTCCCTGCAGATTTCTTTTGTAGTTGTGTTTGCTGGATTATTTCCCCCCACTTCTGACAAACTGCTCATTTTCTATTCTTTGCTATTGCAACTACAGTTTTTCTTTTAACCAGAATGTTTATAATTACCTTTTTTCTACCTCCTAATTCCCTGATATTTCAGCAGCTCTTACCTGTATTTCACTGTCTTGTTCCCTGGGTTTCCTACTCATAACCAAAATAGTGCCCAAACACAATGCCCCCCCTCAAGCAATTCCCACATTAAGCTTCTGTCCGAGCTCTGTTTATCACTTAAATGGCTAGCAGGAGGCATAGAAAGATCAGAGATTCAAGTAGAACGGTTGCATTTTATCCAAAAGAAAGATCAAGATCATTTTGCATAATTTATTCTCGATAAATCCATGCCGATTCCTGCCAGGTAAATGATTTATTCTAAATCAGCATCCCACAACCTTTTGGGCACCAGGGACTGGCTTTGTGGAGATTTTTCTGCAGACTGGAGGGGGTGTAGTTTTGTGTGCTGCCTGCATCCCGTGGATAGGGCTTCGGTTGTTTGCGTGGCCTGGTTTCTGGCCCAGTTCCAATCCACAGAACCGGGGTTGGGGACCCCATTCTAAATATTCGCAGGTTGCTTAATAATGGTCCAGTGTTGAGGTCAAGCTAAATGTAATTAGCCTGGACTCCATCTTTCTCCCATTTTTGAAGATAGTTGTTATTCAATCTTATGTTTGTTCTCCATGACTCCTCAAAGTTCACAAAAGGAGACTCCAAGATGTCCCAAAGATGCTTTTTCAAAAGGCAACTGGACTTTCTGTATTTTTCGTTGAAGATGTTTCGCTTCTCATCCAAGAAGCTTCTTCAGTTTTCTCAAGCAGAGGAAGCCAGATTTGCTTAATGACTGCATGATTCACTCAACAACTGTAGTAATTCACTTAACTGTAGCGAAAAGTCATTAAATGGGGGCACAGCTCACTTAACTGCCTTGCTTAGCAACATGGGCTCAGTTGTGGTTGTAAGTCAAGGACTCCTGCAGTCTTCAGATAACACAATGGCCAGATTCTTGATCTGTTTTGGTTTTGTGTGTCTACCACTAATTCTGACCATGTGCAACTCAGACAATCTTGACGGACTGCTACCCCTGGTTTATGGTTCTTAGCAAGTTTCTACATCTGTTTTACTAGACTGAATAGAAACCATCTGACCTTGGCTGAACTTGTAATTAAAAATTCAATGACTTGACTTTGTGACTCCACAGATCATAGAATTGCAGGATTGGAAGAGGCCATTTAGGACACAAAGTGCAGGATGCAAATTAAAGCATCCATGACAGATGGCTGTTTAATCCTTGTTTGAATACATACAGTGAATTGGAGCCCATTGCATCTGTTTGATTGGTTCCACTGTCAAAATTATTCTTTTTCAACTTTCAGTTCAAATCTTGTTTTCTTGTAACTTAAATCCTGCATTTTGTGTGTCCCTCCCCCCCTCCCCCCATTGAAATAATAGAGAAAAGGTCCTGACCTTTTTCAGTGTAACATTCTTTCAAGTATTTGAAGGACATTACCATAGACTTCCTTGTCTCTCCCCACCCCAAGAGCTAAACATACCCAGTTCCTTCAGTCTTTCAGGAGTTAACTTCAAGTCCCCAGATCATATGCACTGCTATTTCAGAAGTTCTTCCAGTTTGATCTTTTCTAAAATGAGGTGCCCCAAACTGAACACAGAGGATCTGAACAAAATAGAATGGAACCACCGTGTTTTCCCGAAAATAAGCCCTCCCCGAAAATATTTAAACGCATGTGCAGCCGGTCCCCGCCATTTCCTCTGGTTAGGGTTAGCACTACGCTCAGTCCCTGACAAGCAGGCGAGAAAAATCCCAGACATGAATTGAGTAAGCAGCGCAGCGGAAAATCAGGTAAGATGGCAAGAGGATCCCCGTCTTGCTCCACGTGCCCCCAAATAATAAGACCTCCCTGAAAATAAGGCCAAACACTTATTTCAGGGTTCAAAAAAATATAAGACAAGGTAAAGGTTACAGTATTATGTAAAAGTAACATCTTTTCACTTGAATACCTAAATAAGCCATCCAAGATTAATCTCCATTGTACAAAAGCACCACACATGAAAATGCATCTGACCATTTTTAAATTTCCAATGTAACATTTGACTTTTTAAGGAGAATGCAGAGTTGAAATTATATTCTTTTTAAAAAGGACACATATTATTGCTGTCTGTTTGGTGAATATGCTATTATACAAGTGACTACCTGTATAATGATGTGTTTCAAGCAAGCAGGTATTAGAAAACAAGGAAATATTCATGCTGTTACCTCTAACAAACTTGAGTGCCAAATTTTTAAAAAGAAAAAGATTAATCAGCTGACGTTAAAAACCATGTTAAGCAACACTGAATCAAAACTGGCAATTTAGTATAATTCATCAGAAATTGCTAACTCTAATCTAACCATTAGCCAGAAACTATTAATATATTTCAATACAAATGAAATAACAATTTTTAACAACATGGGACAATTACTGAACAAAGTCCATGTCACTTCCAAGAAACAAGCACATATTTGAGAATAGCAATTTCCCTTTTTGTTGGTAGTTTAACAGCCAAAGATTCAATATAAGCAGTGCCCTCACAAGCGGCTAGGAGAATTTTTATTGCTATATTTCACTCTATTATAAGGCTGGAAAAGAAACTCTACTCATATCTGCCCATTAGTAATAAAGGATGCTGTAACCAAATAAAACTAAGCAAAACTACTACAATAGCTACACAAGGGAGACTTTGGTTTTGTGGAATATTCTCGACCTAGGACCAGTTTACTTAGCAGCCTTTCAAAGTTACAACAGATCTCCCTAGGGCTACAACCAGATTCACAAGTCCGGTAGCTGTTCCTCCCACACCCACGACTGCATTTTGAGCTCTCAGCAACCAGCCGACATTTATAGCCTTTTGCAGCATCTGCAATCTCATGATTGTGATTAATGATGTTTTATGCTGGAAACCAGCATTTAGTTCTGGGATCATGTGATCCAGTGGTGGGTTCCTCCTGGTTTGGCCCGGTTCGGCCGAACTGGTAGCGGTGATCATATGACATCACCGAACCGGTTCTGCCCCCCTGCCCCCCCTCCCGTGTTATTCTTACCTTTTATTTGGCCCCACCCCCAATCTATTGCTGCCTCCTGAGTCCCAGCTGATGGGCTATAAGGAAAAACTGTTTAAACTCTTGCCGCGGGGCTTCAAAGGGCCGCCCTACAGCTGATCAGTGGTAAAAGGCAGTTTGGTGGTAGACCGGTGCCTGCAAAAATAAAAGGGTAGACCAGTGCCTGCAAAAATACATGAGTAGACCAGTGCCTGCAAAAATAAATGGGTAGACTGGTACAGCTCTGCAAGCAGTTAAAAGCCTGGTAGACCAGTATCTCTGCTAAATCCTAAAGAATTGTCACATGACCATCAAGCCACGCCCACAAAATAAGCCATGCCCACAGAACCGGGAGTAAAAAAATTTAGAACCTACCCCTGATGTGATTTCTATTTGCGATCTACCTAGAGCCGTGATGGCGAACCTATGGCACGGGTGCCACAGGTGGCACGCGGAGCCATATTGGTGGGCACGCAAGTGTTGCCCTAACTCAACTCCAGCGCACATGCGTGCCCTGGCCAACTGATTTTCAGGTCTTCCGGTCCCACCGGAAGTCGGGAAACTGACTGTTTCTGTTCTCTGGAAGGCCTCTGGGGGGATGGGGAAGGCTGTTTTTGCCCTCCCCAGGCTCCTAGAAAGCCTCTGGAGCCTGGGGAGGCCTACCGGGCCCACCCTGCCATCACGTGCCAAAAGCAGGGGGAAGTGTGTGGGGGTCACATGTACATACGTGGGAGGGCGGGGCACATTGAAATATGGATGTGGGCACACGCACCCATGACCCCCCGCGCAACCCCCACTCTTGGCACGTGACGGCAAAAAGGTTAGCCATCACTGACCTAGAGGGTTCCTGAAGTTAATGGCGGAAGCAGGATTCGTTGAATGACTGCAGTCACTCGTTTGTCTCCTGCTTGAGCAGGGGGTTGGACTAGAAGACCTCCAAGGTCCCTTCCAGCTCTATTCTGATTGACTGATTGATTGATTGATTTGCTTTTCATCTTCAGCTACTCTGTGAATGGGGGGGGGAGGGGGAGGAACAGGATCCACAAGAGGCAGAGAGGTTGCCTCTTGTGGATCCTGGCCGCCCTTCTAGTCCATGCAGCATTTAAGGCTTCAGTTGGACTATGCATCCGACTAGCAGGAACAATCCCCAGCTCCCTCTGAAACCCCTCTGGGTCCATCTCTCACCCAGGTGGACCGATCTAGTGAGTCCAGCCTCCCTTCAGTGGCAGAGATGCTAGAGAATTCCATGGTAATCAGGATTTCATCTGACCATGACAAGAGAGTCACTGAGAGCACCTTCAGTTTCAGATCACATAGCCACTGCTCCAGGGGTGAGTTCTACTTACCTTTACTACTGATTCGCAATATTGCAGGTTAATTCAGCTCATTGCCAGGAGTTCAATCCTGACTGGCTTAAAGCTGACTCAGCCTTCCATCCTTCTGAGGTCAGTAAAACGAGGACCCAGATTGTCAGTGGCAATATGCTGACTCTGTAAACCGCTTAGAGAGTGTTGCAAAGCACTATGAAGCTGTTTATAAGATTAAGTGCTATTGCTATTGTTACTGCTAATAGTTAACCAATTTATCCTTGGGCACCAGTAGGGTTATGTTTGGGGGATTGCTTGTTTTAATCTTGTTGTAAATTACCCAGAGCCACTTCTATGAAGTGGGCAGATATATAAATGATATAAATAAATTCATAGGGGAAAAGCCATAGCTTATTACTATGCTGCTTACAGATAATACTAAACTAGATTGTGCAACAGTGTGATCTGGATGAGCTTTGGCAGCTTCCTAGCTGTACATTTATAATATAAACTTGGAGGGGGGGGGGAGATCTGAGCCTGATCCAAAATGCACACAGATAAAACAATTGGCAGACGGAAAAAGATTGGTATTTGAGTCCATGTGCACAGAGTTGTTATATCTGAAAACTGAACTGGGATCTTTAAAATACCTTAAGATTTAGAGTATTTTTCAAATATTTAAAATAAAATTCTCAGCATTTAGATATGGAACATTTCAAGAATCACAAATGTCATAGACTACTATCACACCTAAAATGAAAGCAAATTTTAATTCCTTTTTCAGTAGAAAGTATGCTCACAAGGAGAAACATTGTATTTGCAAGAAAAAAAGATCTGTTTTTCCACTGCCATGGACAGTTAGGTTCTAAGTTAGCAGCAGTTAATCTGTCTGTTTTAAACAAATGCTCTGAAATTCCATAAAGTTTGCTATATATTTAATTTCAAAGACCAAAGTAACAAAAAGGCTAAATATCACTTTCCCCCTGCCAGAAAGCACTCTTATATATACAATTTACAAGGAAACTTATCCAATCTGTTATCCTTATATATAGCGGAACTACTCTTTTGCTTCTTGATCATAAATTTATGGGGACTTTGAAAAGTATCTCTGAGTTGTTAAATACATATGAGGAGTTACTTAGTATTAGTCACAAATAGATGAAAGTCACCATCCTCCAAGGGAAAATGAAAAAGCAAAACCAGCCTGGCTGCACACTTACAGGGCAACCCAGAATAAGGTACCTATCTTGTCAGATCAACTGTATTACACTTGCCTTTCTGATACATGAAATGAACTGTGCTGAAAATATGGAAACTGTTACCATCATATGAACGCTAATAACCAGCTTGTCCACCAGATGGTACTTTTCATGACAGAATAATGGAGAAGGGAAAGAGTCTAACACTTGATATCATTTGGTGTTCTTATTCCCCTATCTAGACCTCTGCAACTTCCTTATGGTTCTCTGATATCCTACAGCATATGCAACATTAAATCAAGTGTGGAGAATGAAAAAGTAAGGAAGCTGAAGCAAAAGTGCTTTTTCCAAAGGCAACTAACTGGACTTTTTTTTCTTGAAGATGTTTCGCTTCTCATCCAAGAAGCTTCTTTAGCTTTAGCTTGGATGATAAGAATATCTATATGTAGCTGAAGCTATTGGAGATAAAACCAGTTCCACAAATATATACAACTTTGTGTAATGAAAAACTTGACAGATTGGTCCAACATTAGATGTTACTCTGTTCACGGTGAATCCATGACATACTATATACTATTAAATTTAAAGTAAGACCCACGGTCTGTTTAACAGATTTAGGAACAGTTAAAACTGTACCACTTGCACAATGACTGAATGGAAAAAAATCAATATTGGTTCTATATTAGGAAGCAGATGTAAGGAAAAAAATGGTCCTATTGACCTTCCTATTGAAGGCTAAATTTCAAAATGGTCAAAACGTTAGCTTCTCAGTCTCCTGGAGGGCTTTAATCTGCCTCCTAGGTAAGGATTCTGAGGTGGTTCAGGAATTTTTGGCAAACATGGGCTTGATCCAACTTGTTTTGGGAACAACTCACATCTATGTCACATTTTTTCCCTCTCTAGCAATATGATCTGGAGTTGTGGGATATTTATTTATATCCTGCATTTATTATTTTTATAAATAAGTCAAGATGGCAAATGTACTAATACTTTTTCCTCCTCCTATTTTTCTCACAATAACAACCCTGTGAGCTGAGTTTGGCTGACAAAGAATGACTGTCCCACTTAGCTAGCTTTCATGCCTAAGATAACACTAGAACTCCGTTTCCTGGTTTCTAGCTTGTGCCTTAACCACTAGACCAAACTGGCTCTCAACATTATTACCAATCCCCTGCCACAGTCAGATCACAGTTAACCCTTGTATTCTCTCAGCTCTATTCCTTGCAGGGCAAAATAAATTCGTTGCAGAGTAAAGTAACTAGCCAGGTTTTGTTCAGTCTGCAACCTTCTCTTTCTGATTTGATTTACAGCTCCAGAGAACCCTAAAGGAAGCAGAGTGACTGGATCACTTCTAATTGGATTTTAGACCAGGCTATAGGAGTGAGGTAACATCAATAGCATTTGTAAATGACCTCTGGCAAGATTGAGATGAGGGCAGTACATCACTCTTATCCCTTCTTGATATCTCACCAGCTTTCAGTACTATCAATTATAATGAATGGAAACCCAAATAGTCCACCATTAAAAAAAAAAAAGCCAGCACTTGCCTTTTATGCTCCTTGATTAAGAAAAAAAATGTAATTTACCTTTATTATCCTGCATATGTTTGGATTATCCAAAAATTAACATAAGAGTAAGCTATCCAGCCGCTAATATCCCAAATAAATTTATGGAAATGTAAAAGTGTCCCGGGTCCTAAATGAAAGAGAATAAGTGATTCTACTTAGATTCCTGCTATTCTCTGAAGAGCACTTTCCATTCCCTATTCAGCTTTGTTAGGATGCTGCATTCTGGGTGACTATGGCAGCAAAGTGAGTCGCAGGATGAGAATCTATCCATCACCCAGCTCAGAATCAACAGGGGTGCTTTTTGAAGCCACTGCAGAAACCTGAAAAAGGTTTTCATTTATTATGCATCAATTGTGGCTGTGGATAAGAGATAAGAGACTAAGAGGATTTAACCTAAAAATAACTTTTGAAAATAGACGTAGAGATGAGATAAAAGCTAAACACGTATCTGTAAACATAAAAGAACGAATTGGAAACTCTATAAACTACAAGAGTTGCAATCCACTGAAATGACAAATTCATATGAGCCACAACATACATATAATGTTTTCTTTTTCAGGAGTTCCTACGCCAGACTAGATTTTAAAAATAGCCACTGTATTGTTCTCTGGGGCCTTTTTTTCTTTTTCTTTTCGAAATATCCAATGGTTTTCTGGATTACATGGTCTTTGTCTAGTATATTATCCCATTTCATTTTTGTCTATCCTTTCTATTACAAAATGGTGCTCTAAGGGGTTAACAGGAAAACACTAGATGAAATTAAAAATTATAATTAAAAATATAAGAACAATTTACTAAAATACATCAATATGGTTATAAACTGTAATATAATCTATAATTTAGTATCTCTTTCAGCAATTATCTCATTAGCACATAGAACATTGGAGTAGTCCAATGTAGTGTTATATTATTATAATATAATTAAGAGAGTGCAAAATGCTGAACTATACACAACAAATGATCATAGACTTTTTCCAGAGCTCCTTATACAACCTGCAAGGAGAAAGAAAAGAACATCTGTGGGATTATAAAATGATTTCACTTTGGCAGTGAGGTGAGACATAATCAGCTTGCCATGTAAATAACAATTTGCTGAGTGTTTTGTGGTAAGCAAGAATTTCACCCAGGAAATCACCTGTGTTGTTATTTCAGGAATACAGTTATTTCAAGTTTTGGGAACAGTATTCAGGAAGGTATGAAGTCATGAGAAGAAAATAAATTGCATAAATGTGGAGCAGCTGGTCAACTGCAGATTTTAACCTTCCATTTTGTTCTTCCTTCACTGCACTGTATTCGGTATTTTGCTCTTTAACCATAAATAAATAAAAAAGTCTTCAAAATCAGTGCTTCCTCAGGTTCTTCCACTAACTGTTAGGCTTCACACCAGGCACAAACAACAAATCTTGAATCTCCAAACACGCAACCCTACACTCAGAAACTTGCTTTAAAGATTTAAGATGACTACAGGTAGTCTTTGAGTTATGACCACTCGTTCAGTGACAGAGCCAATTTTACCTTAGGGCAGTGGTTCCCAATATTTCCAGCTGGCAGCCTGGAAGAGGAGGGAGACAGGGAATAGTTCCGTGTGAGTGGCAGGTGTGCACACGAGTGTGCATATCTCCATTTGCACAAGTGGCGGGTGTGCTGCACACAGTTCTAAACGGGATATAGCCTGGTAGTGGGATGTGGCCCGGGAGATGGGGACCCCTGCCTTAGGATGCAAAGTGTTCCAGAGGAGGGAAGCCCCAACTCAGAATGCGTATTTCTAAACTTCTTTCTGCCAAACCTTCATTATGATTGGTGAGGCTCTTAATATAGATTCTGCTCACATTTATCAGGAGGCAAATTCTACTTGGAGTAGACAATCTCAGAGATATCCATACAGAGTTTTATAGATGCTAACCAGCACCTTGTTGCACTTGCAAACAAAACAGATATAACTCCTGCAATAGATGTGTTATCTTAGAATAACATTCCCCCATTCAGTCCCCCTTTATCAGGAGGATAGCCACGTTTTGTCCTAGCTGAAATTTCTGTATGGTCTCTAAAGGCAGCTGCATATAAAACAAATTAGAGTAACAGAGATGTGAGGTGACAAGTGTATGAGTGACGATTGTTACATTTGGTATTGTCCTGGAATCAGCTGGTTTCTGAATAAGTGACTACTCTGTTTCGCCTGGGCTGACAATAAGCCTGCTGTCCTCTAGGCAGATAATAACAGCTTCCAAACACTGGGTCAATACTTCCACCTTACCCCATTTGGCCTTGGTAGTATAGCTATTATTATCTGCATATCGATGAAACCTGTCTGTCTATATCAGCGGTATCAAACTGGTGGCCTGCAGGCCGGATGCATCACGCACAGGTCACGCCCACTCCAGCTCCACGAAAGGGGAAAATGTCATGATACATCACAAGATCGCAATGTGATGCCGCGAGTTTGACACCTGTGGTCTATATGGTTGACATTTTTCAATGCTTCACGTAGATACTAATCAAAATGGAGTAAAGGCCTGAGCCCTAGAACATCCCATATTAGAGTATTTTTAGGCTCAAGCTTACCCACAATTATTGACTGTAATTGTCTACTCACTACTAAATGGACTCTCCAATCAATCCCCAATACTTACAGCTAATCCAGAAGGAAGCAACAATCAGTGGTATCAAATGACACTGAATAACCTGTTTCAGGACAGATTTGCCTCCCCCCACCCCCCACCCCCCAAAAAAGTTGGATTGCTCTGGTTTGTGCAATTACAAGCAGCAGGCAAAACACCTGTCCTATGCAATCACACATAGTTATGAGCAGACCCAAATCCTTGGAAACTTGCTTGTACTGGGCTTTTGGTATGGAAAGCAGTAGGCAAAAGTGTTATTGGGGCTTCAGCATTGAAGCCAGTCCAGGTTCAAAGAATTTTCTAATGGGAATTCCTTGCCTCACAAGGAGCTGCACAAATTTCTTCAGCTCTGCCCTTTACTCAGCCCTCAGGACTGGGAAAAAGATCCTTGATCAGACCCTTCACATCTATGGCCTCCAGCTATTCCACATGCTTTGCAGGCAAATCAGCTTCGGGTGGCTCCACGTTGCTTTCTGAGACAGGCTGCTGCTCTACAGGGTCATCTGAAGCTGACCCTGACACTGAGAAATCCAGCAGGTAAAAGAGCATTGTATTTTCCATTCAAACCCCAGCAGCTCATCCATGACAGCATTCAATGTGTCTTCTGTTATCAAACCCAGGTTTATTCTTAACAGAAAAGCTTCCTGGTAATCCACTTCTTATAGAGCTATTTGGAGCTGCTATCCTACCACCTTCTCAGTAACCTTTCACAAGAGAGGGAGGTTGAAGACAGGGTAAGACAGGAAATCCTTGACTTACGTTTAACAACTGTTCACAATCAAGACAGCCTCCTCGGAACAGGTGCCCATAAAGCATTTCCACTGTAAAATCTAACGCTGGTTCCCCATGCCACACGATCACATTTTGAGCATTTCGCAATCTGTTCACGTGTATCATCAGTTGCCAAGTGTCCTGTGATCATGAGCTGTGGTGGCGCAGTGGTTAGAAGGCAGTATTGCAGGCTAATTCTGCCGACTGTCCCCAGTTCGATTTGACTCAAGGTTGACTCAGCTTTCCATCCTTCCAAGGTCAGTAAAATGAGGACCCAGATCATTGGGAGCAATATGCTGACTCTGTAAATTGCTTAGAGAGGGCTGTAAAGCACAGGGAAGCAGTATATAAGTCTAAGTGCTATTGATATTATGTGATTGTAATCTTCTCTTCTGACTTCCTCAGGAAGTCAATGGGAAAAGTGATAGGGAAAGCTGAAAGTGAAAGGGACATTGGATTTAAGGTCAGTTCCTCCTGCACAAAGGGAGGACAAATCGCCTGAGGTCTTGAAGAAACAGACCTGGTGAAAACGCTAGTGAACACCAGCATTCTGAGCCTTTCAGAAATCTTTCACATTTTCACCCCTCTTGAGGGGTAAATGCTAATGAATGTCAGTGCTTCAGCTCCTTTGGAGGAGAAAATGTTAGCAAATGCCAGCATTCTCAGCCTCCCAGGATTATGGCATTTACTAGTGTTTTTGCCAGATTTGAGGCCTGTGCCTCCAGCACCCCAAGGGATTTACCCTCCAGAGGGGAAAGCTTGCACTAGCTAGAGGAGCAAAGATCAAGTTCACAGCTGGTGGTACTTGTTTCACAAATAGCCTCCAATTCACTGACATCCATAGATGCAAATACATTCCAAATTTGGTCTAGTGGTTAAGGCACTAGTTTTAGTCCCATCTTAGTCTGGGCGAAAGCCAGCTGAGTGAGCTTAGACCAGTCAGTCCCTCTTTCAGCCCAATTCATTACAGGGATGTTGTTGTTGGGGGAAAAAATAGGAGGAAATAGACTTAGGTGTATTTGCTGCCTTGAGTTATGTACAAAAATAATAAAGATGGTATATAAATGTATGACTGAATAAATGACATTGCAAGATATCACACTAGATTCTGTCTTCTAATTCCACAAAACATCCAAACATCACAGCAGTTGATGTTTAATAGTTCTTTCCGGTTATCCCTCTTTAACAGAAGATGGGACTCTTTAAAAAGTGTTGCAATCAATTCCCTCTGGGAAAGATACTTGAGGAAGTGGTGGCTAATCAGCATTATGAATTCTTGGAGGATTATCTGAACCATTCCAGTTGGGTTCAGGACTATTTTGGCATCAAAACTGGTATAGTCACCTTTCAAATGATCCGCATTAGGGGAAAGCACAACTATTGTATGCTGATCTTCCCAGATCATTTAGCTCTTTTTTGTTTTGTATGGGATCTCCTTCTCAGAGGGTTTTATGTTTTAAACCAGGGGTCCCCAATCCATAGGCCAGGGACCGGTACTTGTTCGTGGCCTGTTAGGAACCAGGCCACACAAGCAGTGGGCGAGCGAGCGAAGCTTCATCTATGCATGCATGGGAAACCAACACACATACCCTGGTTTGTAGAAGACAGTTTTTCTTCTGAAATCAGTCCCTGATGCCAGAAAGATTGGGGACCGCTGTTTTAAACTGTTATTTTAAGTCTTTATTGTTTATTTTAATTCACAATATATTTTATTTTGTTATTTATCTTATGTTATGCAATATCCTCTGGATACTACGGCAGATGGGCTATATGTATTTTAATTAAATAAAGATGTTTTTGTGTGGTTTTAATTAAATAAATATTAAAAGATTAACAGTCAAGTAGGACTGGGGCCTGGTGGATTGATGTAGGCATCTGTAGCCACACTGGTACCCATAAGTGATAAGATAGGGACTCAGTTCAAAATCTCAGTTCAGTAACAATGTAATTACTATTCTCCTCTTGGTGAATAATAGTATTAGTTTCATAGGAATGTTTCCAGTGGTGGGTTGCCCCTGGTTCAGATCGGTTCTATAGAACCAGTAGTAAAACCAGCGGGAGGCTCCGCCCACTGACCCCAACATCATCAGGAAGCTTCTGTGCATGTCCCATTGCGAACCGGTAGTAAAGGTAAGTAGAATCCACCCCTGGATGTTTCCTACCAGCATATGCAGTATCTGACTACAGGGTAGTCCTCGACTTACAATAGGTCATTTAGTGATTATTCAAAGTTATAACATTACTGAAAAGTGACCCATATGACCATTTTTCATACTTATGACCATTGCAGCATCCCCATGGTCACATGATCAAAATTCAAATGCTTGGCAACTGACTCATATTTATGATGGCTGCAGTGACATGACATTCTCATGTTGTGAGAATGGCTGATGGTCGGATTCCGAAAGATCTCCTGTATGGAGAATTAGTGCAGGGAAAGCGCCTCAGAGGGAGACCACAGCTGCGATATAAGGATATCTGCAAGAGGGACCTAAAGGCCCTGGGAATAGACATTAACAACTGGGAAACCTTGACCTCTGATCATTCAGCTTGGAGGCTAAAGACGCAGCATGGCCTTCTCCAATTCGAAAAGAACCTTATTTGGCAGGCTGAATGTCACGAGTGTTTCCAGGATTGCTGCGGCTACTTGATTAGCCACAAACAGTATGGTCTCAATCAAGCCATCTCCTGTTTGCAATTACCTGCAAGCCTTCCCGCCCTAGTTAATTGCAGGTTAACTTCCCATATAAGCAAGGACCTTTCCACTTGCTACTCGGGCCTAAAATGCTTTTAGGCCTATATGCAGAGCTGATTGCAGAGCTCAGCACAACGCTGCAGAAGGAAGGAGGATGCAGATAAGGACTCCAGACGCTGCTGCTGAGATACTCCCACAGATGCTTGTGTTTTGCTGTTTGAAGCACACAAGCCAATGTTTGAGCCATGCTGGACATTCTTCTTCACACAGACTTTCAAGCTACGTTGCTGCTTGAACTGTTTTTTCCTCAGGTGACTTTTAGCTGTGAAGTCTTTTGCTACTGCCCTTCGTTTGCCTCGATGATGTATTGACGCCGAAGCTGTCTATCGTCATGTTAATCTTTATCTCTTGTGAACTGTTTCGGTATTGTGGAGAGGAATCTAGGGAGATAGTCTGGCTTCACATAACCAAGATAAGACTTTGCTTTTAATGTGTTTTTTAAAGGCACAGTATCTTTTTAAGTAATTTAAACTAAATTATATTTTATACAAGACTCCTTTGTCAGATTTATTTCAGTCTCAGTGTGTTTGCTCATGAGCTGGTTCGCAGTCCGGGGTACCCCTCAACCCCGCTTCGTCACACTGAAGCAAAGAGGCAGTCCCGGAACCAGTGAAATCTGGGGACTGGGCAGGAGACAGAATGTATCTGCCCTTAGTGTGGAAGGGACTGCCACTCTCGAATTGGCCTTTTTAGTCACACTAGATGCTGTTTTAGGATCTCTTTCCAGAGCACGATACCATAGTCTCTTGAGACTGAAGGATGCCAATGCAGTGTCCTGGGGTCATGTCATCCCCTTTTGTGACCTTCTGACAAGCAAAGTCAATGGGGAAGCCAGATTAAGTGAATTAAGAAAAGTGATGGAAAAGTCAAGGAGAAGTGACATGTTAAACAGAACATGGGATAATATTCTGTTCTTCATATCCTTTTTGTAAATTTATTAACGCAATCATGTTCATATCGTTCATGTATTGTATCTTACAATGTACCTTACATTGAAAAAGTGAAAGTAACCATAGTATAGAAAACACAAAAAAAGTATCAGAAATTTTGTTAGTGTGGTAAACCTTGTTTTCAAATAAATCAAGAGAAATGACAAAATAACAATTATTCTATTCCAGAGGTAAGCCTTTCCATCCACATTAAAAGCCTAACTAATAGTCTAGACTTCATAAACTGAATGAGGGTTTGATTTAACACACAAATGTCTGGGAAATTAATACAGAGAAAAACATTTCAAGATATGCATGTCCCAGCCCACGAAAGAATTTATACATTAAAACCAATGCTCTGTACCTGGAGGATACCAGCAGCCAGTGCAGTTCAACAAATTCTTTTAAACAGTTCAGGCCAAATATCTTGAAGAGTGAAGACTGCCTTTTCCAACCTGACAGCTGTTGAGTTAGATTATGCATGAAAACGCCTCCACCTTCTGAGATAAAATGTATGACATCCAGGACGAGGACTTTTCGGGATAATGTCTTGACTTGGGAACTATTCTTTTGAAATAATTCTGTCTTGTACCTTGTTTTTATCTTTTTATTTATCCAGACTCTACCCACTAAATTACATTGATAACAGTTTCAATGACATTATTATAGTTTATTGAAAAATCATTTTCACTGTATACTTTTTCATTTCTTGGCCAGTACCGTGTATTATATTTGTAATATAAATAATTACCAATAGTATTTTGAAATCCAGCTGTTGGAAATCTGAGGCTGACTAAATACAAAGTGCTTAGTCTAGACTCCTTAGTGTTTATTTGGGGTGACAAATGAAGATACAGCTCCCAGGAGGCTCAGCTGACTGCCATGCTAGCAACAAAATATCTAGCTGGTAATTATATAAGGCAGTGCTGTGCCATAATTGTTCTCCATCCCTTTCATGTCTAAAAACACCATTTAATATTTTAAAATGTGGTCCTGTTAGTGGAAATAATTTTGCACTTATTTAAAAAATGGGAATAATATTCAAAGGTAGTGGACTGTGCCTTCCCTCTTATCATAGTTTTTTTATGCAACATCTATTATTCTGTATCAAGATTCCAATGTTGGAATCTTATGTTTCAGAACGAAATTATGTTTAAGAAAAACATAATTAGGAAAGCCTAGCAATCAACAAAGATACTACAGTAACCAGTTACTGAGTCTAGATCATCCAAAAATGTTAATTTTGTTATAATTATTTACTTTGCCTTTTTCAGAATAACAGAGCAACAGAGTTGGAAGGGACCTTGGAGATCTTCTAAGTCCAACCCCTTGCTCAGGCAGGAAACCCTGGCCTATACCATTTCAGAAAATTGTTTCTCCAATCATATTCCATTTCTTAAATCTGGTATAATTAAGCTGTACAATTCAAAGCCATCTGATATTTTATTCCAAATTTTCCACACTGAGATTCAACAATCACTCCAAGGAGCATTCTTGTATGTAGAGATCAACAAATTTGGTATCATTCATGCTCTTTTCTGGACTTTCAGAATTTTACTTTTGTTATCCCTATTTTATCATAGAATCATAGTTGGAACAGATAAAAGAAGTTATCAAATCCCCTGCACACTGCAAGGTTCACAACACATCCCCACCATAATTATCCAGCCTTTGTTTGAAAACTTCCAGTGAACAGGAAAAAAACTATTCCAGTAATATGTTCCACTGACTGACAACTCTTACTGTCAAAAGATTTTTCCTCATGTCCAATCTGTATCTATATTTTTGAAATTTCATACCATTAATGTCTTACCCCCTGGAGCAAGTGAGAATATGTCTGAACAGCAATGTGACTGTCCTTCAGATAGCTATCGTGGCTCCCCACAATTACCATCCTGGGTAGCCCTTCTCTGGATTTGTTAGAGTTTATCAATGTGCACAGAACTGAACCCGGTACAGTGCACAGAACTGAGCCTGGTACAAGTAATCTTGTAGTAGATGACCAGGCTGAACTTAAGGGTGGGGTCAAATGCATCATCAGTTTGGGATCACTAGGCTCTCACAAGAGACCTAAGTCCAGCAGCCCTTGAATTCCATTTATTCTTATCTAGTAATTTGCCTTGATCACGAGTAGATCACATTCTTGTATATAGGTAGCATATAATACATTTGAAGTGCTTTGGACTAAACACCTAGGCCAGTGATGGCTAACCTTTTTGCCATCAAGTGCCAAAAGCAAGGGAGCACGGGGGGGTCACGCGCACGTGTGCCCACACCCATAATTCTATGTGCCCCTCCCCCTGCGCATGTGTGCATGACTCCCCTGCGCTCTCCCCGCTTTTGGTACACAATGGCACGGTGGGCCAGGTAGGCCTGTTTTTTGCCCTCCCCAGGCTCCAGAGGTTTTCTAGGAGCCTGGGGAGGGTGAAAACGGCCTTCCCCACTCCCCCGGAGGCCCTCCAGAGGCTGGAAACGGCCCATTTCCCAACTTCCAGTGGGCCCGGAAGGCCCGAAAATCAGCTGGCCGGCACGCGCATGCACGCTAGAACTGAGCTAGGGCAACGCTCGCGTGCCCACAGATATGGCTCCGCGTGCCACCTGTGGCACCCGTGCCATAGGTTCGCCATCACGGACCTAGGCGAATCTTCATTGGCTGAAGATGAAATGACCATAAGGGGAGGGCTGGGATGAGGGGAAACATTCTGTATCATCTTAGCACTGGAAATTTAGTTCTAGCCTGCAGCCAGCATCTTTTAGTAAAAGAACCTATCACTTCAGCCAAATGGAGTTGAGGGTCTTTCTTTCCTAAGGGATCAGAGTGGGGCAGGTCTGACATAACTATACTCTGAGTGAAGGCTGAGCAAGACAGAATAGAATAAGCTAATTACTTCCCACAAGCTACACTCCTCTTGATGCTCTTCAAGGTTTCATTGGCCTTTATTTATTTATTTTTTTTTGCAGTTGCATTGCACCATTTGGACACGCTGAGCTTGTGATCGACCCAAGTCCCTCTTATATGGGCTGTTTGTGAGCCGGATTTCCTCATAATTATAATATAAACCAAACAATAAATATATATTTGCCTGTGGAACGTATGGCAATAAAGAATAATCCAACAGCAATTTATAAAAATAACACTATTATTATTTTAGTCATTAATTCCAATAATAAGAATAGTATGTTATTACAGTACTTAAATGTGCATATGCTCATAAAAGCCTTTCTAAAAAAGAAAAAAAACTTTATTCAATGGATACTGTTATTTCTTTTGAAAAATAATACCCTTTTTCTTTCAAAATTGATATTATTACTCATTTAAAAAATAATTTAATAAAGATCATTTATATAAAAATGAAATAATATACTGAAATTATTTGCCCACAAAAATATTACTATCATTTGTGAGAAGTTGTCTACTAGGAGCATTTCTTCAGTTTGGTAAACTGTTAAAGCATCAATACTTACTTCTTAAGAAGAATAGTTTTTGGTGCAGTTTATAAAACAAAGTCCCTGGTCTTAGGCTTATACAGACAATATTGAAAGAAGCGGGGGTGGGTGGGTGGGGGAACCTAGATAACTAATTGTTAATAATCTACAAACTCATAATTACCAGTAATGATACTGAGGTAGTGCTCTAAGGCAGTCAGGAATTGTTGATATGGTTACCACGAATAACTTTAATGGAAAATGCTCAAACAAAAAATTACTACAGGTAGTCCTCAACTTATGACCACAATTTAACCCAAAATTTATGTTGCTAAGTGAAAAATGTGTTAAGTGAACTTTGCCCCATTTTACAACTTTTCTTGCCACATCTGTTAAGTGAATCACTGCAGTGGTTACATTAATAATACAGTTGTTAAGTGAATCTGGTTTCCCCATTCACTTTGCTGGTCAGAAGTTTGCAAAAGGAGACCACATAATTCTGGAACATTGCAACCGTCATAAATGTGAGTCATTTGTCAAGCATCCAAAAGTAAATCACGTGACCATGGGGATGCTGCAAACGTCATCAGTGTAAAAAAATGGTCATACGTCATTTTTTAAGTGCTGTTGTAACTTTCAATGGTCACTAAATGAACTGTTGTTAAGTCAAGGACTATCTATACTATTCTGCTGTCCTACAGTATCAGCCTTGAGATCCAGCTCTCCATATTCTATGTGTTAAGAAAGGGTTGACAGATTACCACTTGATAAATCTATAAATGAAACTAGCCCTTCAACAAAATTAATGTATATTCTGATTTTACTTTTCCTGCATTCACTCATTTACAAAATTTTGTTATAAGCTAATAAGCAAACAAGCTACAATGAATATCAACCCCCAATTTTATTTTTATTTTCTGTGCAACACTTACTGATCCTTCACTCTTTTTCTGCCTCTCTTGACATTTCCAATATTGTGTAGCCACCGTCTTTCACTCTTCTATCTGGCTCAGCCACAATGGTGTCTACTTCTATCTGTCTATCTATCTCATAAAGGCATTGTTTCTTAAGTACTGTATTTATTATCTGCTAGGTCTCAACATTTCACTTCTACTTTAATTGTTGATCATTGAGAAGACACTTGAGCAGAGTGTCTATTTCGATTTTGTGAAATGCAAGGAAGAAAGAATTTTCCATTAAAAAAAGGAAAAAGTCTCACAGCATGTAACTAAAATGAACAAAGTGATAGAGATATACAAGCAGATACATTACTTAAATGGTCAATTCCTTGTTAAGGAAATGCACAAATTTTTAGAAAAGAAACGTGAGATATCATAGCCATCAGTCTATTCTTGCTATAAAATGTAAAAGGATAATCTTAAAATAATTGCAAGAAGATGCTTAAAAACGATTAAGCAATCACTCGCTCATATTCACCCAATTTGAGACCTTATTATGAAAAAAAAGCAATTATGAAAGCAGCTAAAAGCTAAATTAATCTGATTACCAAAGGTAAACAAAATAAGAACTTTCTGTTCTAGTTTAAGACACTAGTTACACTTGAATATCATGTTAAAACATGATGTCCCAACTGTTCTACAGACTTAGGAAGATTTCAGAAGCATTCACTTCTGTGTTTAGTTTATACAATTTTTGTCATCCCATCCAGACTAAGAATCACACTTAATCCAAACTATCTTTGAAAAAACACAGCAAAGTATTCTGATCTCTCACAATTTAAAAACATTAGACTTTTTCAAGTCTGACTGCTTGGATTAATCAGCTTTATTAAGCTATTTTGTTTTTCTATTTTAACTGTATAAACTATTTGAACATCAGTTCAACTGATAAACAATATACATACCAAACACACACACACACACACTTATTTATTTGCTTATACCTATAGATTACTTGAAACCAGCACAGGCTCCAATGGCACAAAAAGAGAGAAACACTAATAAATGTATGCCTGTTGTACAAACCAATAAACAATACAATAATGATGCAATATAATATAAAAATACTCTTCATACACACACACACAAATATGTTTATAAGATGTTATAGGCACATGGAGGGTTTTTAAAATTAAAATCTGAATCCTGGGCTACAATGTTGGCTAATAATGAAATGAAAAGACAATCCAGATGAAAGAAGCATTCTTTTAAAGTTTGTCTATACATAAAATTTCATTACAAGTAGCTTTCGCTTAACTACCTTAACCAGGACAGGAAACTCCACCACTAAACTTTTTTCATTCATTCAGAGATACATACAAGATACACATAAAAACCCCCAATGCTTTTATTTATTTCATCTTATTTATTTTTATGATGTACATTGCCCAGTCACTTGGAGATGAGCAGCAACAGAAATCAAATAAATGAATAACGCCTTTTCCACATGACACACAGGGTATAGATTCTTTAAATCACCATCTTAGTTAGCTATAATATGCAAACCATAGTTTCAGGAAAAAATATCATAAAATAATCCCCAAATTCTGCTTAAAGGAAACACATAAGGAAATATAACCACAAATAACAATCATATGTCTTGTGTAAAAGACATAATGTACTATTACAGGGAAGCTATTCCATTCAAGCAATACGTTTAAGGAAACATGCCAGGTTATTAGTTATACTGTAATAATTTCTACATCGTTACAGCTGAGCAGAACTCTGGGTAAAACGGCACCCTGGAAAAGAAGCAAAAAGGATTGTTAAAATATACTTTCGGAAACCATAAGGAATGAGGGTGTTTCATTTAGAGAAGTGCTCTAAAAGTATTACTGAGACAACTAGGGAGATAGCAAACTCTAGGCTGTACCTTCAGTCATCACGCAAAACTACTGCAGATCTTTCAAGAACTAAGGGCAAACTGAAATGGGATTACTTTTAATGACTGACAGTTGAAATTTTTAAATGAATTAAATAAGTAGGAAGCATGTAGGCCTACTGCAATTTGCATATTTCCTTTTTGGCAGTTCTTATAAAATGCATTCACCATAGTCTACTTTTGGTTACCAGAAAATAATAGCTCATTTGAAATTTTAAATGAAACATTGAAAGTGGATACAACACAGAAGACATTATGCAACTTAAGTTAATTTTAAAGATGGTAAACAGATAGACTCCTCCGTGTTAAGTTAAATACATCCAGCATAGCCTATTTGCATGCTGAACTCATTTATTTCCATAATTTCTGAATATTAACTAAATTGGTCCCTGTTCCAACTGTTGGTTGTTTGCAATAAAAGTGTTCTCACACATTCTTTATATATCCTGTTGTACTTTGAAAACTGGAAGAATATCTTAACAGTCAAAGGCAAAAACAGGTCTGAGTTATAATTAGACATCTGGGACCTAGAAGCTACTATTTCCCCAGCTATTTTTTTTCTTCAGAGCTGTTCTAGAGGCAAATAAATGTTACAATCCAGGGATTTCTGTTTGATCTCTAGCAGCATAGCCATACAAGTAGCTAGAATTAAACTTCTCCACACACCAAAAAGAGCTGTACATAAAAGGAAAGAGATCTAATTAATATGCCATACCACAAACATTACATTGCAATTTACAATTATTGACTCTAAGCCATAATTTAAATAAATAACCAGCCAAACAATGTGCATCCAGAAGTTCTCCCATATCCAAAACCCAGAATTACTTTCAATATACTTGGGACCTGAATTTACTGGGACTGTCAAAACTGAAAAATGTCTAAGGAATATTAATATTTTAAAAATATATCCCATATTAAGCTGATATTAACAGAAATGCACACTTTCGTATAAATGAGTTAAGCAACTTGCAATGCACACCATACTTCAAAGGTAACCTTCACTCACATCTCACTCAGCTTCCAACTGGAGATTTCCAGGGTTTCTTTTCAACTGCAGATGGCATTAAAAAGCCTTTTAGGATGTTCTAATCACCCCCTCAAGCACGTGAATCATTACCATTAAATTAAAAAAAAAATCAGAACTAAAACCAAAAAAGATTGTTACAAGAAATCCAGGTCAGACTTTTGGGAAGAAAGACGAGAAAATTAAAGTGAATTCTCATCAATAACATTTTTTTTGAACTGTTCTTTTAGGAAGCTTCAAATCAGAAGCTGTTTTTTTGTTTATTTCTCCTTCTAGGAAATGCTTCCCATTAATTTTTGTTCATTTGCTTTAAAAAACCAAAGAATGTAATTACTCTATCTTTTATAACATGGCATTTATTTATTTACCTCTCATTTTTACAAGAAAAAAAAAGAACAAGTGGAGGAAGAAAAAAGGAAAAATTGACACAGAAATATAATACCTGTAAGTGGAAAAAGGAATTACTGAAACTTCTTAGTGCTTAGCATATTGTTGGTTCAAAAACTAACCCTTAAAATAAAGTACACTGAATTATTTTAATAAGAGGATTTGAATAGAGAATTGTTAAGGCAGTATTGTCATCCATGACATAATCATGAATAAGTAGGCCTGATCTGACCTTATGATAAACCAGTTCAAATCAAGACTGATTTATGGCAAAGAAAGCATACTGTTTACATAATCCAATTAATGCTCTGTTTGCTGCTTTTCTGTCAGTAATACAGCTAAATAAAATGGAAATTCTATCTGCTGTTTGTTCAATCATTTCCATTACAATCAGAATCTACATCTTGCTATTCCTTGATTTTTCATTCTATTTCCTTATAAGAACTATTTTATTTATTTGTTTATTATTTATTTTATTTAATTTTTTATACCGCCCTCAAATGACAAATTACAAATCCTGCTTCAGTCTTAAAACAAACATTAATGAAAGTTCCCTAGTTTACCTACTTTGGCAGAAATGAACCAAATCAAATTGCATGCACCAACATATTTGCCAATTTTAATAATCCAGTATTTTAATGCTTACACTGCTTTTCCTTTTTTTCTTTGATTTCCCATATTCTTTTAAATGTGTGTTTGTATCAGCATTACTTCTTTTCTTCATTCTAATCATAACCATAATAAACAATTTTAAACATCTAGTATAGAAAATATTCTAGTTTGCAGGATCCAATCTGGGTCAGTCCCAGAGATTGGATCCTGCAACATTATCCTGGAAAATATATATTTGCCTATATTTGTGATATTCCATCTTATTACAATGTCTGAATTGATCCATAATCTTTACACTACCATTTATTTTCGTAGTAACATGGCTGAACCCATAAGATAGAAGTTTGGGAGTCTCAAGTCTCCTCTCGCAGAGGTCCTTTGGTTTCATATATACTGGCATGCCTTCCTGCTTTGATATAGCTGTTTAATGGTTAATACTGTCACTATCTATCTTCTTAGGAAATGCTTTTACCAAGTGCCCTCCTCTTAAAACTGGTGTGTGAGAATAACAGGACCCTCTCAACCTTATGCCCCTCCCCCCACGCATGTGTGACAGATACCCGAAGACCAGCTGGCTGGTGGGAAGGCACATGTGCATGTGTGGTGGAGCTGAACTGGGGCAATGGATCATGTGCCCACAGAGAGGGCGCTGCATGCCAGTCTGGCACACGTGCCATAGGTTTGCCATCATGGCCCTATACCTTTGAGGCATATGGCTACTAATTCCTTTAGAGAGTTAGTTCAGTAAGACAAGATAATTTAAAACTGAATTTATTAAAAATAAGAAAAATGATATTTCAAAATTCCTTTTAAGTAGACATGTATCAGAAGCAAACAATGATGAAGGTAAAAAATACAGATCACTACTTAAAACTCAGATAAACAGAGGCCTTGGTCAAGTTAGAATGTAATGCTCAAGTAGCATCTAACTAATCAGCTTTCTTTGCAGAAATGTTTTTAACAGGTATCTGTAGTAGGCTACCTCATACTTTTACTTCCTTAAAAGTAACAATAAATATTCTTGGCCTTCCACTACAATAAGTTTTGGGAACAGCCCAAGATGGGATGCTTGAATGGAAATTACAAAAAGAAAAAAACCCATTCATTTCTGTTCTCCTTCTATTTAGTAAAATGCAAAATATCTTATATTTTCTTATATATTCACTTCTTTCTTAAATCCAAAGTACTGAGTATCAAGTATTGAGAAATGTATGGCACCCCTCCAAAAATAATGTCCCAGAGTTATTCTTGGCATACACAATTTAAAGAACATTAGGCACTTTGGCCAATAAGAGCAGAGGATATTGATGAGTTAAATAAAACTATTTTCATCACACAAATATCAAGATTATACATTTGAATTCTGGTATTTGATGCAAATCCATAAATTACAGAGCTTGTATGATGATACTGTTAACCAAGTTGTGTCACATGCCCCAGCTGCTGAGATCCATTCTCTCCATTTAAATCTTAGCATACAGGTAACCTTGAGCTAAGTTACAAATTCAAGGTCATTGGAAAACTCAATTCAACAGTAAATGGGCATTGGTCTTACCTGAGATGCCCTTTCTCAGGACGGTGGGACCAGCAGCCAGGAATGGGTTACCTCTGTTATCTGATAGGACTGAGTTTGCAAAGATTAAGCTCTGCCTCTTCCTCTTGCTTCCCAGTTTTTGATGAGGGTGACACTGCAGGCTATGTGTTGAGCTGTAATTAAAGGTTATGCCCT
Source organism: Ptyas mucosa (assembly GCA_012654045.1). Lineage (NCBI taxonomy): Eukaryota > Metazoa > Chordata > Lepidosauria > Squamata > Colubridae > Ptyas > Ptyas mucosa. The sequence goes on from WNWU01000013.1 coordinate 18,683,845, forward strand.
TCCCCAGACCCTGGAACCGGACGATACACTGTGTGGGGCTGGCTTCTAGTCCCACCATTCTAAGAAAGGGCGTCTCAGGTAAAACCAACGCCCATTCTCCATAAAGGTGGGACCAGCAGCCAGGAATGGGACATACCAAAGCTGGCTGTCCTATTGGAAGGGAACTGTCTGGGCCAGTGTCCCCTGATCTGAGTGGACCCTCTATAACACCCTCTTGCCGAAAGCTGCCTCTGCCGAGGCATAAAAATCTAGCATATAGTGGCAGATGAATGGTGAAAGGGATGACCGGGTAGCAGCCCAGCAGACCTCCTCTAAGGAAGCCTGCGTAGCCCATGCCGCCGAAGTGGCAGCACTCCTGGTAGAGTGGGCTGTGATATGTCTAGGGACAGGTAATGCTTGGCTCCCGTATGCCTTAGCAATACAAGCTCTAATCCACCTCCACCTCCCCAAGGTAGAGGACGTGACCCTGTGACCCAGGGTGGCAGGTTGGAAGGAGACGAAAAGAGATTCAGTCCTCCTGATTGGCGCTGTCCTGTTTATATAGATGTGGAGAGCCCTCCGCACATCCAATGTATGCCAGACCTATTCCAGACTGTGGTGAGGCCCAGGGCAGAAATTGGGCAAGATCAATTCCTGGGACCTGTGGAACATAGTCTTAATTTTGGGAAGGAAAGTAGGGTTTAGGCATAAAACAACTCTGTCAGAATGGAAGATGCAAAGGTCATTCCTGATGGACAGAGCAGCCATTTCCAAAATTCTCCTGGCCGAGGTTATGGCCACTAGAAATGCCACCTTATATGAAAGTAATCTAAGGCTGGCCTCCCTCAAAGGTTCGAAACAGCCCCACGTGAGTGAGCTTAAGACCATTGATAAGTTCCAAGTGGAGAACTGGTGAACCACAGGGGGGACGAAGATTGGTGGCCCCTTTGAGGAACTGTCTAATAACAGGGTTTTGAGAAAGGGATTTCTTGGAACCACAAGCCAAAACTGATGAAAGGGCTGCTACCTGCCTCCAAAGAGCGTTTGGTGAGAGCCCATCATCCAGACCATCTTGCAAGAAGTCCAATATATTGACTGTAGACACCTTCATGGGAACCAAGGCTCGTCTAGTGCATCAGCCACAAAAGGCCTTCCATGTGGCGTCATAGATACGGTTGGTGGACGCCCTGTGCGAAGCCTGGATCATTGTGATGACCCCGGAGGAGATGATGTCCCTCCTCAGCAGGCTCTGCTCAAGCGCCAGGTGTTAGTTGGAGTCACTGAGAGTCCAGATGGACCAATGCCCCCTGGCTGAGGGAGATCCTGTCCTGAGGGATCTTCCAGGGCTGGGTCACTGAGAGGGACACTAGGTCTGCGAACCAGGGCCTCCTCAGCCAATGAGGTGCCAGCAGTAGAAGCTCTGCCTCCTCCTCCAGTAGTTTCCTGATGACTTTCAGAATCAATGGGAGAGGGGGGAAGGTGTAAAGATCCTCTGATATAGGATCTTGTGGACTGCGTTTAGAGGCATGCCCCGTTGGGGTGGACACCATTTTGAATGCCTGCGTATGGCACCATGTGGTAGGCCACAGAGCCCCTCTTTTATAGAGGAACCTCAGGAAGGAGATTGCTATGGGGCCAGGCAATCTCTAGCTGTTTTAAAACACACTGCCAGTTCTCTGCGGCTCCATCCTTCCCCACACCTTTGTATTCAAAGCCAAGTGATATCACTTCTTCTGACGGCCTAGCGTCGCGGAGCCAAGCTCGTGAACACTAGCCTTTGGGGAGACATTGGTGGTAGACGAGCACTCCTGGTCCCCTGCGCTGCTAATTGGCACAGTCTTACCGGCTTCTCTCTCCTTCATGGCAAAGTCGGCTGATTAAATTCTTTCAGTGCGAAAAGCCGCCGAGCTGCTTCTGGACAAGTGCCGCAGAGCACACTCGTGAGCGCTGTTGCCGACTGCTTCTATTGTCCACGCGGTCCAAAATGGGGTGGAAGCCTCCAGACCCCTGATCCTGGGATGGGTGGTTTGGGGCTATGCCTGTGAGCGCCTCCCCAAAGAACTGCCGGCCGGCAGTCTTCTCACCGATAATCGGCCTTCAGCGGGCTCAGGCTGGATCGCCCTTCACGCTGGAACACAGAAGGCTCAACCAGCAAAGCTGGGAGTCCTCCAGGCTGATATTGCCATCAAGCGGCCTTTAGCAGGGTCAGGCTGAATCACCCTTTACAATGGCAATTCAGAGGGCTCTACCAGCAGAGCTGGGAGCCCTCTGAGGCGGTCTGCTGCCAAGTGGCCTTCAGCAGGCTCAGCCTGGATTGCCCTTCACGCTGGTAAAGTCAAAGGCTCGACCAGCCACACTGGGAGCCTCTGTTGATGTTCTTTGGTTTGACTGAATTCAAACAGTCAAGAACGGACGTTGGCTTACCTGAACGTCCCTTTTCTGGGCGCTGCGACTACACTCCATAGGCTGGGATATTCATCTGCATGTTGCTAGGGAACTGAGTGATTATTCAAATGTTCTTACTGGGCAACGCCCACCTCTGTGCTCCTCCTGTCAGTCTGTTCACGAAGTTGCGAAAAAAACCCCTGTAGCCAAGACCAATACGTTAATGAAGCAGTCAGTCATAGGGCGGGGATGGAGTGTAGTCGCAGCGCCCAGAAAAGGGACGTTCAGGTAAGCCAACGTCCGTTTTCCAGTGCGCTGCTCCTACACTCCATAGGCTGGGACATACCCAAGCTTCCCACAAGGATCCGGGCGGGCACTGACTGCAGGACCCAATCAGGCCAAAAGGACTTGCTGCAGAACTCTACGGCCAAATGCAGCCTCAGCCGAGGCATACGCGTCAATCTTATAATGCCGAATAAACGGCGAGGCCGACGTCCATGTGGCAGCTCTACAGATGTCGGAAATCGAGGCCCGGGTAGCCCAGGCTGCCGTGGTAGCCGCGCTGCGAGTAGAGTGGGCGAAGATATGTCCAGGAACCGGCCTAGCGTTGCGGTCATATGCAGTGGAGATGCAGGCCTTGATCCAGCGAGCCACCGTAGGTGAGGACACCTTGCGGCCCATGGAGGCTGGATGGAATGACACCAGAAGAGCTTCAGTCTGTCGAAATGACGCTGTCCGCCTCAAGTACCTGCGCAACGCCCGGCGGACGTCTAAAGTGTGCCAGCACCTTTCTCTAGGATGTTGAGGAGAAGGGCAAAAGTCTGGAAATATGATCTCCTGAGAACGATGGAAAGGAGAGTTCACCTTAGGTAAGAAAGTGGGGTCCAGACGCATCACCACCCGGTCTGTGTGGAAAACGCAAAGGTCCTTGCGAATGGACAACGCCGCGATCTCGGATATTCTTCTAGCCGATGTGATAGCTATAAGAAAGGCTAATTTAAAGGAGAGAAACTTCAAACTGGTGGAACCCAGCGGCTCGAACGGCTCAGCCGTAAGGGCTTGAAGTACCAGGGGTAAGTCCCAGGACGGGTAACGGTGAACCGTCGGCGGGGAAAGATTGGCTGCGCCGTGAAGGAAACCCCTAATTCTAGGGTTATGGGAAAGACTCCGATTCGGCTCACACACCAGAACTGTTGCCAGAGCCGCGACCTGACGTCTCAAGGTCGCCGGGGCAAGCCCTCGTGCCAATCCTGCCTGCAAGAAGTCCAAGACATCAACAATGGAGGCAGACGTCGGGTCGACGTGTTGACGTGCGCACCAGGAGGAGAACGCCTTCCAGGATGCTTCATAGATCCTAGTCGTAGACGGACGTCGCGATGACTGGATGACTTGAATGACGTCTTCTGACAGCCCGTCCTTCCTCAGCAGGATCCTCTCAAATGCCAGACGGTCAACCGGAGCCACTGAGGGTCTGGATGGGCGATGACCCCCTGGCAAAGAGAGATCCTGTGCTGAGGAATGGTCCACGGTGGTGAGGTAGAGAGGCTCACCAGATCGGCATACCAAGCCCTGCGGGGCCACCGAGGCGCTACGAGCAGGATCTCCGCCTGTTCTTTCAGGAGTTTCCGAACGACCCGTGGTATCAGGGGAAGAGGTGGGAAGGCGTAAAGAAGGCCTTTTGGCCAAGGGCAGCGTAAAGCGTCGCACCCTTCCGCCCCTGCGCTGGGAAAGCGTGAGAAAAACCGCTTGAGTTGTGAGTTCTGAGGCGTCGCAAACAAGTCCACTAGGGGCTGTCCGAACCTTACAACTATCTCCCGGAAGATCCGTGGATGAAGTTGCCATTCTGCAGGATCTAGGATCTGTCTGCTGAGCCAATCGGCACGGACGTTTGCCAGGCCGGAAATGTGATCTGCCTTTATGGATAGAGTATGGCGCTCCGCCCAGCATATCAGTTTCTCCGCCTCGATCATCAGGAGCCTGGATCTCGTGCCTCCCTCCCGATTGATGTGCGCCTTTGTTGTCGTGTTGTCGGTGAGAACCAACACGTGTTGGCCTTCCAGTGCAGGGCAGAAGTGCCGGAGGGCTAGACGCACAGCTCGGAGCTCTAACAGGTTGATGCTGGACGTCCTTTCCTCCTGGGACCATCGACCCTGAGCCACCTGGTCCAGGAGATGAGCCCCCCATCCCTGCAGACTGGCGTCTGTCATCAAAACCAGACGGTCGGGCTCGAAAAACGTGGAGCCTTTCAGGATCGCTGGTGACATCCACCACCGGAGGGAAAGCCGCACCTGAGGAGGCACGAAGATGGGAGATCTGGAAGTGCTCCGTCCCGACCTCTGGTACGGCAAGAGCAGCCATTGCAACGGGCGGGAGTGTTTGCGTGCCCAGGGTACGATGGCTATGCACGACACCATCTTCCCTAACAACTGGGACAGAAGAAGTGGAGGGGTCATCCGTTGAGTCCGTACCTGAGCCACCAAGTTGGAGATGTCGGTCACCCTGTCTGGTGAAAGAAAGACCTGACCTTTGACCGAGTCGATCACAGCACCCAGATGTAGTAGCCGAGTGGACGGAGTGAGTTGGCTCTTCTGAACATTGATGGAAAAGCCGTGGTGTTGAAAGGCCTGGAGTACTGCTGTCATGTCGATTGACGCCTGGAGCCTGGATGAAGACAGGACTAGAACGTCGTCCAGGTAGCAAAGGACGCGGACAGGAAGGAGGCGGATCTGCGCAGCAACCACCGCCACCAGCTTGGTGAATGTCCTGGGGGCAGAGGAGAGCCCGAAGGGCATTGCACAATACTGGAAGTGCCTGTTGCAGTACTCGAAGCGGAGGTACTGGCGGTGTGATGGATGGACCGGAACGTGCAGGTAAGCTTCCTTGAGGTCCACTGACTGCAAGAAGTCTCCGCTCCTGACGCACGCCAAGATGGACCTCAGGGACTGCATCTTGAACCTCCGATACACAATGTATTGGTTCAGATGCTTCAAGTTCAGGATTCCTCTCCAGCCGCCTGAGGACTTGGGAACCAGGAAGACTGTGGAGTAGAACCCGGACCTTTCTTGAGACGCCGGCACCGGCTCGATAGCCCTGATGGACAACAGGTGATGTATCTCTGCATCCATCAGGTCCCTCATGGAGAGCAGAGCGGGCACTGGGCAACGAACGAATCGACTGGGAGGAGAACCCTGGAATTCGAGAAGGAGTCCATCTGTTATGGTACGCAGAATCCAAGGTTCGGTCGATGACTTTGCCCATTGAAGGTGGAATTGCTGTAGACGACCACCAATGGGCCCCGACTGGTCTGAGTCACTTGCCCCGTCTATACGATCGAAAACCAGAACCCCGAAATTGGCGTCTCGTGGGGGCCTGGTTCCGGCTTCTGTCACGAAAGGGCTGCCTGTCAGGTGCATGGTCTGTTCCATGTGAGACTGGTCGTTGGGTATATTGACTCCCGGAACCTGAGAAGCTCCTAAAGGACTGCCTCTGGGAGTAAGGAGTGTACCTGCGATCAGGCCGACGGTACGAAGAAGGTAAGACCTTTCTTTTGTCTTTATCTTCGATTAATAGTGGATCGAGAGCCGAGCCGAACAGGTTGGGGGCCTTGTAGGGCGCCGCTGCTAATTTCCACTTCGTTTTGGCGTCGGCACGCCAGTTGCGGAGCCAGAACAGTCGTCTAGATGTTACTGCCGAAGACAATGCGCGGGAAGCAAATTTTGCGGCATTGAGAGATGCGTCTGCTGAGTATTCTGCAGCTGCTACTAATTTATTGACATCCTGATGTAATCTGACGTCATCTGGCGGCAGTCTCTCCTGCAGCTGGCGGAGCTACAGCAATGAAGCCCTCGTGAAGAAGGAAGTGGATGTAGCCGCTCTAACCGCCCACGCAGCGGCTTGATGAGTTTTTTGGAAGGCTAATTCAGCCTTCCTGTCCTCTGACCGAAGGCCATCAACAATGTCTCCAGAGATCACAGATGAAGAAGACAAGGCTGCCACCGGTGCATCTACAGTTGGCAAGGACAGGAGCTCCTCCAACTCTGGGCCTGAACAATAAAGCTTTTTATCGAGAGAACTGGGCGCCGTCAAGGACCCTGGCTGGGACCATCCACTTTGGACTACTTCCGCGAATAGCGGCGGACAAGGTATCACGTCCTTGTCAGGTTTAGAAACCTGGAAAAGCGGATCATGCGGGACCAGGGCCTGCTGAGAGCCCTCGGCAGTGGCCGGTGCAAGGCCAAACTTTGTAGTGATCTTGGCCTTATGGAGTAAAGATCTGAATAGTGCTGGACGGAAAAGACCGGTGAAAACAGGCCGGTCAGGTAAGAGTCCTTCGTCTTCTGAGAACTCCAAGTCCTCTGGGTATTCCTCGCAGGAATCTGAGTCCTCACTAGACACATAAGCCCGCTGGGACGAAGTAGAGGGCCTGACAGTGGGGTGACAGTGGCCAGATGTAGAAGGACCAGAGGCCTGGTCAGCTGAAGTCGTTTGTTGGAGGCTGGCCGCCAAGATCTTGGCAAATGCATCCGACAGTACAGAGTGGATGTCCATCTGCGAGCTATGAGGAAGTAGATGCGGCCCAGTAGGGTTGGCAGGAACAGGCTGCGACACCGAGGTGCCCGGAGTCGTTTCATCTGGGGCAGGCCCAAGGGGCGTCGCAGAAGCAGATGGTGGATGCGACTCCAACTGGCTCTCGGAAGGCGCCTGCGGATCTGCAGCGGGTGCGGGCGGGAGATGGTGGGGTAAGGACCCAAAAACTGGCTGGACGGGTGTAGGAGCAGAAGTAGAAGCTCGCGGAGTAGCCTTCTTGGCCTTATTATATTGGCGCTCAAGGGCCTTGTGGCGCCTCAGTGCATCCTTCTCTTGGGCAGAGGAAGACCTAGAGTGGGCCACATGGATTCTGGGAGCTTTGCCCTTGGATTTGGCCTTGGATGTTTTGCGGCCAGTTGGGTCAGCAGGCCCGGCGCTTAAGTCTTCTAGCTCCAAATCAGACGATAAGGGCGAATCAGCCATCTCCAGTTGGGTGGTCACGAACAGTAAGGCTTGTAATGTAAAGTCCAAGCGTCAGGACTGAACCGCCAACTAACCAGCCGGTCTTGCTAGAAGACGGCAAGGTAAGTAATTTGACCCCTTACGCCACAAATAATTGACCGTCCACAAGGGCTAGGCTCAAACGAGCCAACACCGCCTCCTTTCCCCTTTCGGCAGATCGATAGGTCGCACAGTTAATAACTGTAGAACTGCGCGGCAAAATGGCGGCCGCCCGAAGCGACACAGCGAACCGCGGCCGTTAGAGAGGGCAGGCAAAATGGCGGCCGATAAAGAGAGCAGCAAATGGCGGCTGTCAGTAGGGGCGGCAGAACAGCGGCTGCAAGGCGCGGCGTAAATTGGCGGCCGTGAGGGAGATATGCGGCAAATGGCGGGCGCGTAGTGAAGCTGTCGACCGTCCTAGGCAGAGACCGACCGTCTCCGCTCACTCACGTTTAGCGTAGAAGGGATCGCCGCAACATCGGAATGTGCCCTGAGCCTGGGCATTGACTCCGGAGCCGCTAGGTTGTGAATTGCTGGCGCTGAGGTGGCGGCGGTTAGACCGGCTCACCGGTGGACCAGCACGCTCGCCTGCGGCTGAAAAGGACCTCGGATCTGCCCAGCCGGGTCAGAATCCGGCAAGCTGTCAAATGGAGGTCTGAGCGTAGCAGAACGGCCTGGAGCCCCAGGCACGTTACCGCAGCAGACAGCAATACAAATTGAAATCCCACGGAGCAGCAGCCAGCAGTGATAATAAAATAGGTAAGCCAACTAACTAACTAACGACAGGGAGACAAAAATAACAAAAAAACTAAGCTAAATATCTAAAAGGCAAATTTGAGAGCACAGAGCAAAGTCTAACACGAGTTCCCTAAGCAACTGAGTGAATAGACTGGGAGGAGGAGCACAGAGGTGGGCGTTGCCCAGTAAGAACATTTGAATAATCACTCAGTTCCCTAGCAACATGCAGATGAATATCCCAGCCTATGGAGTGTAGGAGCAGCGCACTGGAAAATGGCTAACTCAGAAAAATATGTCTGTCCAAGTCAGACTGAGTCTAAAAATTGGGAAGCAAGAGGAAGAGGTGGAGCTTAACAGTTTGCAGACTCAGTCCTATCGGTTAATAGACAGAGTTAACCCATTCCTGGCTGCTGGTCCCACCTTTATGGAAAATAACCAGTTCCAATCATTTTTTTTCTCTCTAATCTGTAAATCTATTCCATTCTTTAGATTAGACATAAAGGCAAAAAGAAAAAGTTATGCTGTTGACCATTTGCTCTAATTTTTTTGTTGTTGTTGTGACAGTTTTCTGAGGCTATTTGAGCCTGGCAGTTGTACTGTAGTTAAAGAATATTCTGGCATGATTATTTTTGAGACAAATATTAAATTTAAAATATCTCCTGAGCAGCTCTTATAGAAAATAAAGCTTTCTCAGTGACCAAGATAGCAGTTATTCAGTACAGTTGCTAGAATAAAGCAATGAGCTCCAGAGAAGCATATAATAGGTAGGAACTAACTGTTCAGCAGATGTGTTAATCTTCAGCAAATAGATTCCATTCTTTAGTCATCTCCATATTAGAGGCTACAGGAAAATTCAGATGTTACTGTGTTCAGAATAAAAATTCCAGATATGCAGTACATTAAGAATTTTCATTCTGCTTAGTATTAATAGATGAAGACAGAATCATATAGTACAGCTTCTAAATTATCTGAAATGTTGATAATGTTTGAAATTAGAATTCAATGTTATTACCTTTCATGTTCATCACAAGACAGCCTGAAAAGGAAAGCATATAATTTTCTACTATGCACATATTGGTAATCTAACATTTGCAACTATATCAGTTTTAGTATTAAAATTAATACTGATTTTTACAAATCTTCCAGGTAGGCAAGGAGCCTATCTGTCATGTTCCATTGGAGAAGGCCTGACCACTTTAGCCTACTAAGGCTAAATCAGTCTAGCAATCATGCATGGTGATTTTCTAGATGCTTGACAACTTTCTTTTTTCATTTCCAGTTAGTCAGTACAAATGAGATTTTTATCAAGCCCACTTACTGAGTAAAGCTGTATTATGAGTATTCTTTCCCACAAGATTAAAATCAAGTAATTTCTTTAAAAAAATACAACCTAAACTCTATCTCTACATTCAAGTTACTGAATTTCAGACCAAATGTTATTTGAACATGGATTCTGAGACATAGAGACCCAGAATTTCTGAAATAAAAGTATCTAGTTCAGTTATGAATCCACAAACAATATTAAAAAGATTAAAGAACTATACCTCATGAAAACATGCACTTTATTGTAAGGCCAAAATGAGAAATGCATATATAAATAGATTCCAGGACACCTTTCAGGACCCAGTCAATTAGAAGTTAGCATTTAAAAACATTTGAATTCAGCAGTCAAACCTGGCATTCTAGCTGTGGGAATTGTAACTTCCCTTTCAAAGCAATGGAGTTTTACCATTATATTAGAATTTCATTAATCAATATTGAAATTCTCAGAGTATCAGCTTTGGAAGCCATATTAGGCCGATCCTAAAGATCTACATGAGATTGAGGATGTTGTAAGCTGTTGTTTCACATTTCAGAACTTTTAATACATTTATCAAAAGGAAGTCTTTTTTCCAGAGAGGAAAAATCATCTTTGGAATACTTTTTATTTAAAAAACCAATTTCCATAATTTAACCTGAGATGTGCTGATTGATCAACTCCTTTTTAGCCTCCTGCAGTTCCTGCCAGCCTTCCAGGATAAACAAAATTATTTAAAATATTTATATCTTTCATTCTATCAGAATCTTAGGGCATAGAAAATGAGTAGATTGCAAAAAAACAAACAAAAACAAAATAAAAACCACCCCTTATTAAAACTATTAAAGTGCTTGGAAAATAATTCTGAACCATTTAAATACTGACAAAAATTAATTTCTAAGCAATTTTTGTGGATTTTTATGCCAAAGATCAGTGACACAAATACACATCAGCCTCTATAGAGGGGCTAAAATACCAATGCTACCCCCCCCTTTTTTTGTCACCATTGTAATTTGCATTCACCTTTCCTCCAGGAAGCTCAGGGTTTATATTGGGAATCTACTTTCATTTTATCCCCACAATAACCATCTTAAGGTAGGATGAACTTTAAGAGAGGATGAGACTGGCCTAAATTCATTGTGTTTCCATGACTCAAGGTAAACTTGGGTCCAAAACCATAACTGCTTATTAAAGAATAATACAAAATAAGTGTTTTTCACTGTGTAAATACACTAAAGGCTTGGAATTTAGAACAAATGTATTTTTCTAAATTTATACATAAATAATGTGAAACAAAGTTCCTAGACTTACAGACAGGTATACCCACCCACCCACCCCAAAAAAAGCCCAATACCAGATAAAATCCTACCAATCATAATGGCAGGCCAAATATTTTGCTCTGCAATGTAAGATGCGAATTCAGAGCCTTCCCTAGAATCTTGTTCATACCTATGATCAATATAGGGAAAAACTATTCAAAAATAAGCATGTGTATTATGAATAAAGCTCTTTTACCATATAGGACATCTGTTCAAGAGGCCTTTAATATGGCAATTCAATTCATCCCCTTAACATTTTTTACTCACTAGTTAACTACTGTAAGTAATTCCCAAGTTAAATGTAACATATTAACATGACCTCCTTCCCTAGAAGTCACATATTAGGGCTGTGCAATAATCTGGATTTGTGTGAGAAAAAGAGATTTAAAGCCCGAGGGTAGGAGGTAGTTATATGATCCTGTCAGCACTCCTTAATGAAGCTGTGTTTTTTCCTCGGCTCATGTGAGAAATAACATTTAAGGAGGTACCGATACTGTAAGGTGCATGCCCACAAATGCTCTGGATTATTTTCCCCATCTCTTAAACCTTGTTCATTGCATAGCCCAATCACATTTTTGTTGTGAATACTGAAAACCTTTTATACATTTAATTCTTTCAAAGTGAATATTTCATTCAAATAATTTGAAAGACATGCATGTTTCCAATTTTTAAAGTGGCAAATGAGTCACTTTTTTCTTAGAAACATAGTACCTCAGTTGTGGTTTGAGACCATCACCTGTCCACATTAGAAGCATAAAGGCTAGCACAAGGGTGTTACCATAACAAGATAGAAGATATATAAATAGACTTGAGAATAGAACTTATTGTTTTTCCTATCAAGAAAGCAGGGATGGCAGATCCCATTAATTTAGTGCTTAAATTACTATAAAATATAATTTAGGTAACTTCCTAAAACCAGGGTTAGAATGCTATCTACAATTAAAATATCCCAGACAAGAGGTTTAGCCCATACAGTTAAATAGTTACCATCATAGTGAATCAAGATTAAAAGCCCAAATGAATGGAAAAAGCTTTTAGCTGAGCTCAGCTACATTTGTGTTTAGCCTACATTGTGGTGATATGATACCATGAGTCAAATTCAATGATGTCAAATTAACATGTTTTGTCATCTTCTAAGTAATTTTAACTGGAAGGAGGGGGGGCTAGGTAACAGTTGCCGTAATATTTTAGGACAAAAATATACTGCAGGACTACTACATATTTTTAGGCAACCAAAAGTCCAGGATGCATGGACAATGAACAAATTTCTTAGAGCAGTGATGGCTAACCTTTTTGCCATTGGGTGCCAAAAGCGGGGCAGCGGAGGGGGGTCACAGGTGTGGGTGCCCACATCCATAATTCAATGCGCCCTGCCCTCCCGCCCATGCACACATGACCCCCCCCACTTTCCCCTGCTATTGGCATGCGATGGCATGGTGGGCCCGGTAAGCCCGTTTTTCCCTCTCCCCAAGGTTCCAGAGGCTTTCTAGGAGCCTGGGGAGGGCAAAAATAGCCTTCCCCATCCTCCCGGAGGCCTTCTGGAGGCCGGAAACAGCCAGTTTCCCGACTTCCGGTGGGACCGGAAGGCCTGAAAATCAGTTGGCCAGTATGTGCATACGTGCTGGAGCTGAGCTAGGGCAACACTTGGGTGCCCACCAATATGGCTCCGTGTGCCATAGGTTCGCCATCACTGTCTTAGAGGAACAGGAAGCATTTCAAATCATATTAGTAGAATTGACATCAACACTGGTTATTTGAATATAAAATGCTGCAGCAAAAAGTTAGGCTCAGTCCCAATTAAAGATCTTTCTTATTTAATTTCTTGCAGCTAGCACAAATTTATTTCTAACATTTACATTTTAGAACTGATATTTATACTTTCTCAGCTTTAGATTCCGTGCTATATATTTATTGCAATGTGTGAATCCATGATAGTAAAGAGAATTAAAGATGTGTGGAAAAGAGGAGGAGGTAACAAAAGCTTGGAAGACCCAGTTTGGTCAAATGATTAAGGCACTGGTTTAAAAATCAGGAGACAGTAAATTCTAGTCCTGTTTTAGCCACAAAAGTCATATGGGTGATGTTGGGCCAGACACTGTCTCAGCCCAACCCATCTCACACAGCTGTTGTTAGAGTGAAAATAGGAGGAAGGTTTGTTTTTTTTAAAATTTTAAAAAAATGGAAATAAACTTACTTTAAAAAAAAAAGAAAACAGGAGGAAGGTGTGTGGTGTAAGTTATTTGTAAAAATAATAAAGGCAGGACATAAACAAGAAAAGGGAGAAGATGAAAAATATGGAGAATGAACAGCAAGTGAGATTATCATGACTAGAATGACCGCTGTAAAACCACAGGCATTCAAACAATTCTGAATTGTTGATAGGGGTTGATAGGTGGGATGGGAGTTGATAGATGGGATAGGAGATTCCAGCAAGAGATTAGTGAACCTGGGAGGAATAACAAACTGATATGTTGTAGAGGCCTTTTAACTTGAAAGAATCACCTTGGATAGTTGGGAGGGCCCTGGTTGTACAGCAACTGGGGACATGTGAGGCTGGAAGTTGAAGGAAGACGGAAATATAATAGGAGGCAGTTACAAGAAAAAGGGATGAAAATATCATCACTGGGAGCTTTGGCCTCAGGCTACTGCTTCTAAATGTCAAGGCTTTCTATAATAAATCTATCTCATCTCTAAGCTATGAATGAGAGGGCAGAAGTGGTATTGCATGAAATAGTTTTCCCTATCCTCACCTGAGTTTGGGTGCTACATCAGCTATCATTCTACAGATAGTCCTCAACTTATTATCATTCATTTAATGACCGACTCAAACAACCAATCAATTATTAACCCACCAACCATTATTTTTACAAGATACCAGCAATATATAATTTTTTAAAAACCTGGTTTAAAGGGTTACACAAAATCTAACAGTTCAGAAAACTGCCTGTGGCAGGCAGTTTAAAGGTCATGATAGTTGGTAATATAATCTGGTCAAAAAAGAGTAAGAAGGAGCTGCAGATGGTCCTTTGACTAGTTTATCATAAAGAGGTCATTACAGAGAAGCTATTTTTGCAACATAACTACGGAGCTCTAAAAATTACAGTACTTACCATGCAGCATTTATGCTCTTCAAAATCATGTTGACACTATGTCAGAATAGTAATTCAAAAACAGATTTATGTGGGAATCTTTTTAAATTGCATGTTACCAAGATATGTACGGCTGAGGGGATGGTAACACAACCTTAGATAGAACATGTTGTATTCGTAAAAAAGTAATAATTCAAATTTAGATGTGACATGGCTAAACCAGTTTTATATTTTACTCAGGATCATAGGGTAAGCAGATACAAACTGAGTCGGGGAAAAGAAAGAAAATCAAAATCCTGTGTAGTCTGTGTATGCCGTCTCAATGTTCATTGGATAAATCTTGTCTATTTATCTAGTCTAGTCTAAATCTATTTCGTTTATTGCAAAGAAAAAGATCACATGGAGAAAGAGCAGGATAGCAACAAAAACTTTATTGTACTATACAGATAATCAGTTACCATCACTTTAAAAATTATACTAACTTCCCTCTTATTAAATACATCCAATCATGATTAACTGTTGCTTTGAGCTGTATATGCAAGATATCAAACCAACTCCTATGTTCAAAACCGAGTTAAGCCAGTCTTCCAAAAGTAAAACATTTATTTAGATTTTCAGATTATAAAAAATAGCACTGTCCTGTCAGCCAGGTTATGTTCAAATCCTCAAATGTTAAATCCAACAGTGTTGTGGCATTTATAAATCAAAATATCTGGAAAAATTAGCAAAATATTAGGCAATCTATTAGTTCACTAGTGATTAATTATGGGACATTAATTCATAAACCTAAATGGAAAAAAAATCAAACTATTACTAGCTGGCAGTAAAAATATAACAAAAGGGCATTGGTCTTACCTGATACACACCTTCTTGTTGGGTGGAGACAGCATCCAGGAATGGGTTAACTCTGTCTGCTAGCTGATTGGACTGACTCTGCCCAAGTTGTGATGACATGGCTCCTCCGCCTATGTCTCCCAGCTTTTTGGCGAAGGCGTAGTGGCAGACTGATTTGACGTTTGTGTATCAGTGCCCCCTCTTGGACCCAGGACCAGACCGTCTCCAGGGTGGGGCTGGATGCTATCTCCACCCAATGAGAAGGAACGTATCAGATAAGACTAACGCCCCTTCTCCATTGTGGTGGAGTTAGTATCCAGGAATGGGACATACCAAAGCTGGCTTGTTCTACGGGTGGGCCGCAGTCTGGTCCGAAATCCCCTGATCAGAATGGACCCTCTGGAGGACTCGCCTGCCAAAGGCCGCTTCAGTCGAAGCGAAGACGTCCAGCTTATAATATCTGATGAAAGGGGATGGAGAGATCATGTCACCGCCTGACAGATCTCCTCTATAGAGGCCTGTGTCGCCCACGCCATAGTCATGGCCACGCGCCTGGTAGAGTGGGCAGTTACTCATCGAGACAACGGAAGGGCCTGGAGTTCGTATGCCTTAGCAATTTATTTATTTATTTATTCGGCTTATATGCCACCCTATCTCACAATGGACTCAGGGCGGCTCACAACAATAAAACAAAGCCACACTATAAAATAAAGTCTAAAATTTAAAAAATGTTAAATTAACCCTTAAAACCCCATCATCAGTCCAAGTCGAGGGATTTAAAAAGCCAAGTTTTGGATTATGCAATGCATGCCCTAATCCACCGTCCCACAGTTGAAGGGGTGACCCTGTTACCCAGTGTGGCAGGCTGGAATGAGACAAACAGGGATTCTGTTCTCCTTAGTGAGGAAGTCCTTTTAACATATATATAATGTCCAAGGTGTGCCACCTCTTCTCCAGGGCAGATGTCAGGGCAGAAGTTAAGCAATATCAGTTCCTGTGCCCTGTGGAACCAGGTGTTCACCTTGGGAACAAAGGAAGGGTCCAATCGCAAAACTACCCTATCTGGGTGGAACACACACAGGTCCTTCCTCACAGAGAAGGCCACCAGTTCAGACACCTGTCTGGCCAATGTAAATGGCCACCAGAAAGGCAACTTTACATGTAAGGAAGCGCAGGCTAACCGATCTCAATGGCTCGAACGGGGCCCCGGTGAGAGAGTTCAAGACCTTGGACAGGTCCCAGATAGGGTACTTGTGCACCACCAGGGACTCAAGTAGGTTATGCCCCTGATGAACCTGCGGACAGTGGGATGCTGAGCTAGAGACTCTAGTGTTCCATACGCTAATACCGAGGACAGGGCTGCCACCTGCCTACGGATGGTATTGGGGGATAGCCCGTTATCTAATCCTTCCTGGAGAAACTCCAGAATCTGGGCAATCGAAACATTCGTGGGAATCAAGCCTGCTCTGGCACACCAGCCACAAAAGGCCTTCCAAGTGGCATTATAGATGCTGTTGGTAGAGGGCCTCCTAGAGGCCTGTATGGTCTGAATGACCCTGGAGGAAAAATTGTCCCCTCTCAGGATGCTCCGCTCAAGCACCAGGTGGTCAATTGGAGCCACTGTGGTTCCGGATGGACCAAGGCCCCCTGGCTGAGGGAGATCTTGTCCTGAGGGATGCTCCACGGCCAAGCTACTGACAGGTTGATCAGGTCTGCAAACCATAGTCTTCTGGGGGCCAGGAGTAAAATCTCCACTTCCTCCCCCAGCACCTTCCTGATCACCCTTGGAATAAGAGGAAAGGGAAGGAAGGCGTACAGCAGCCCTGGAAGCCATGGACTGCAGAGTGCATCTACTTCTGTTCCCGGTGCTGCAAACCTGACGTAGAACCTGGATGGCTGGCTGTTGTCTGGGGTGGCAAATAGGTCCACCACCAGGAGGCCAAAGTGGTCCGTCATTTCCCAGAATAGGGACAGATGCAGGCACCACTCCGCGTGGTCGATTGAGCCTCTGCTGAGCCAGTCCGCCTGCACTTTCGCCACGCCTGAAATATGCTCTATCCTGATGGACAGAAGGTGAGTCTCCGGCCAGAGGCCCAGCTGCTCTGCTTCCCACATGAGGGACCTGGAATGCCCCCCCCCCCGGCGGTTGATGTGGGCCTTGGTGGCCACATTGTCTGTCAAGACTAGAATATGTCTGCCCGAGACCATCTCCTTGAACCTTTTGAGAGCCAGATGGATTGCCCTGAGTTCTAGCTAGTTTATGTTGTGACTCTGATCCGCCTGGGTCCACTACCCCTGAGCCATCAGGGACTGGAGATAATCCCCCCCAACCAAAGAGGCTGGCGTCTGTTGTGACTGTCAGTCGCTCAGACTCCTTGAACTGGAAGCCCTTGGTGATGGCCCGGGACATCCACCACTTGAAGGCCGGATAACCTCCGGTGGGACATGTACCCTAATTGGTGAATTGCTCCTGCCGAACCTCTGGTAAGGCAGGAAGAACCATTGTAAAAATGTGGCGTGCAGTTGTGCCCATGGTATGATGGAAATACAGGACACTATCTTGCCCAGGAGCTGTGAAAGAAGGACCAGAGGAACTGTATGCTCTCTCTTTATGTGATCTCCCAAGTCCTGTAGGCTGGATTGTCGCTCCTGGGAGAGATAGAGTTTGCATGCTACAGTATCTATGACTACTCCTAAGTGGGGCAAATGATTCATTGGCGTCAGGTGACTCTTGCCTAATTTATTGAAAACCCGTGGTCCTGAAGTACCTGGATCGTGGTTTGTAGATCCTCCCTCATCCGAAGGCCAGATGAGGATTGAATTAAGATATTGTCCAGGTAACACTGGACCCATACAGGCAGAGTCCAGAGATGTCCTGCTAATGCTGCAAGCAGCTTGGTAAACGCCCTGGGGGTGGGTGACAGGCTGAATGGCAGAGCCCTGTATTGGAAGTATCTTCCTGCATGATACAAGCGGAGAAACTGCCGGTATTTTATTTATTTATTTATATATATCATACTTATATGCTGCCCTTCTCCTGAAGGACTTAGGGTGGCTCACAACAATAAAACAACAAGACAGTAAAATGAATACTAAAATAATCCAATTAAAATCCCCGAACGGTTAAAACTAAAACTTCCAGCAGATCAGGAGATTTGTTGAAAAAGTCACATCTTCAGGTCACCGCGGAAAGAGCAGAAGTCGGGGGCCGTCCGGAGCCCAGTGGGTAACTCGTTCCAGAGGGTCGGTGCAGCCACAGAGAATGCCCTCATCCTAGGCGCCAACAGGTGACATTGTCTGGCTGATGGCACCCGGAGGAGGAAGGTGATCCTATGTGAGCGCACTGGGCGGTGGGAGGCTGGTAGGAGGTGGTCCTGCAAGTACCCCGGGCCCATGCCATGAAGGGCTTTATAGGTAAGTACCAGCACCTTGAAGCGGATCCGAAGGACCACTGGGAACCAGTGCAGCTCGCACAGGAGAGGTGTAACACGGGAATAACAGAAAGCTCCCGTAACAATCCGCGCGGCCGCATTCTGGACCAGTTGGAGCCTCCGGGTGCACCACAAGGGCAGCCACAAGGGCAGTATGACAGTAAAATGGGTACATGCAGGTACGCTTCTGTCAGGTCTATGGACAGGAGGAAGTCGCCCTCTCTGGCGCTCTCCAGGATGTATTGGAGGGACTGCATCTTGAACCGTCAGTAAACAATGTGATGGTTCAGCCTTTTCAGGTCCAGAATTGCCCTCCAGCCCCCCCCCCCCCCGAGGTCTTTGGGATCACAAACAAGATGGAATAGAATCCCTGTCCCTGCTGGTCCTCTGGACCCAGTTGGATCGCTTGAATATCCAAGAGATGCTTTATCGCGGTTTCCACAAGGAGTCGCTGCGTACTGTCGTTTGACACGGGACAATGAATGAAAATCCTTGGGGGTATGGAGAGGAACTCTAGGGAGAGGCCCGATCTTACTGTCTCCAGGACCCAGGCATCTGTGGTGATGTCCTCCCAACAGCTGGCAAAGAAAGCCAGACGGCTCCCAATGGAAGGGTTGGCTGTGCAGTCACTTTGAGCGACAAAAGGAGCCACCTCCCCCTCCACAAAAAACCTTTTTTGGGGGGGAATGCTGCTTGTTCCTATCCAACCTGTCCTGATGGTGTTCCTGCCTCGGAAAGTACTGCTGCTGGGGATGTGAAAATCCAAATCTGGTCCGGCCCCCAAAAGGATGAGCGGAGGTCTTACTCAAAGTGCCCACTGCCCATTTGTTCTGTCCCCTCCCTGCTTCAGGAGCCCAGACAAGCACACACACAAACAGAAGTGTACGAAAGTCGTTTATTCACCATTCATAAACAACAAGCTGGCAGCGAGCCCGGGAGAGATAAAGACAGCTGTTATTTTGAGTTGCCACGGCCAGTCCCTGATAAGGCTCTCCGGCATGTCCAAAAACAAACAGTCTTAAGATTAGCAAACACTTATCTGATGCAGTACTTCAGGAAACAAGCAGCCAAATTAATAATAATTTGTTTGTCACAAAAGCCAACAAGGTAAGGTCAGCTCCTTTTATACCTTGTGGGGCATTGGCTTTGTGACTCATCACCTCGTGCTCGGCCCCACCCACTCCTTTGCTGAGCCCGTCTCTCTGATCGTCGCCACCTGGGATTAATCCACTCCCTCTCCTCATTAACGTCTGACTCAGAGGAGCTTTCCTCCTCAGGGCTTTCAGCTGGGGCCTGGGGTGGTGCCAAACCAGACGGGCCAGGAGAGGGGGGCCTTGCCTCCTCCTCCTCTTCACTTTTGGAGGGTTCTTCCTCCGAAGGTCCGGGCTCGGGAGCCGAAGACACAACACCATTTAATGCCTGAGGCCTGAGAAGAAGGGGCCGGGCTGGGCGCAGGCACTGCGATTTCCCCATAGAAGCGGTAGTCGTGTCCGCCATTTAGTTAGGTTCTGTGAAACAGACTCATCCTGGATGGGGCACTGCTGCTGTCAGCATGTCAAATGTCCAGCGCTAATTTGCGTGCTTGGGAACCAAGCAGGGACTCCATATGCCTCAGTGAATTGCTGGAAGCTAAGGGGCTTCGGGTGCTGGCCAAGGGTTTCCGGTACGTTGGGAGCCCTTTGAATGCCCCTGGGCTCGTGTCGAGCATTGCGTGTTCCCTCTGCTTATGGTGGGGTTGAGCTAGGCTCTTCATGCCAAGCAGGAATCACTAGGAGCACAAATATCCTCCCTTGCCAAGTCTTGGGGTAGCAGCTTCTTAGAAAGCTCATTTATGCTTACCCTCCTGGCAATCTCATCACCAATCTGCGGCCTTCAGCGGGTTTGAACTAAAAGCTTGTCACCTTGGGAAAAGACCAGCGGCTCCACCGGTTGAGACTGGGAGCCAGCCAGAATATCTTTCTCCAACCAGTCTCTGTGGTGAGGATGAATCCAGGAATCCAAGGATCAACTCTAAACACATCAGCCCTTAGCTGAGGGTGAGTCAAAAAGCTGGGAGACACAAGCGGAGGAGGCGTGTCATCATAACTTTGGCAGACTCAGTCCAATCAGCTAGCAGACGGAGTTAACTCATTCCTGGATGCTATCTCCACCACAATGGAGAATAAACAAATCCCCCAACAGTTTAGTCTCAAGCAATATGACATATTCAAGTCTCTAAGGTACAAACAGCAGAATGTCTCATTATATAATACAGATCCAGAAAATCATTGGTTCCTTCTTCGTTCCTGCCAACTTACTGAATCCTGCTTTTTCACTTGGGGATAGCAAAACCCTAGCCCCAAATTTCCACTTGACCACAATCACCCCAAATTGGCAACATAATATTCTGCCACTGTGAAGTAGTCTAGATAATTCATGATTACTACAATAAATTCTTAATTACTGTAAGTTTTAACATAATGTTCTAGGTCAGGGTTCCCAAAGTGATCAATATCAATCTTCAAGGGTCAATGGAACAATGGGAAATGGTCAATAAATAGTTGGGGTCAAAAGGGGGGCAGTAAATGGCTGGAAGTCAATAGGTAAATTATGAAAGGTCAATTGGGGTCAATTAATCTTTTGGGGTCTCCACACCAATCCCTATTCCTGAAGGTCAAGTGGCTAGCCATGGCAGTGTTAGGCTAGGATTGGATGGTCAGCTGCCAGTGAGACCCACCTTAATTGTATCTTATCAGCTGTGTGTTGTTACTGGCCTCATTTACCAGCATACCTTACATTGTGTGTCTGACCTTCCACCCTCCCCCTTGTCTCTCATAACTCCCCTGTTCCAGGAAGGATATATGTACATGTAGTGTTCCTATTCACTTCCCCTACCTCACCAATCTCTAACCAAATATCAATGCCCTTCTTGATGCTTATCAGATGCATCATTGCCATTAATAGTATCAACAGTTTTAGTAAAAAAAAATATGCCAAATCTTATATTTTTCATATTTTAAATATCTATTTTTATGAAATTATATTTTTAGAGTTTATTTGTAATATACTGGTTAAAGTAATATTTATTAAAATATTTTCATATAATAAATGCTTGAGGATTAATGAACAATCTGAAACTTCATGAAGGCATCAATAAGATGAAGGGTCTTGGAAGTCTTGTTCTAGATTAATGTTCTTTACATTCTACGAAGCTATGAAGTATCCTGCCAACCAAAGGAAAACAGAATATCCTGGCCACCTATGTATATGACATAGTTCCACATACTCCAGAAAACTGTCTGTTTGCTATGGTCCTTCAAAAAGTAAAAATGATAACTGTGGCCTATTTTACTGAGGCTCGTTTTATTTTTATTTTTTTACTTTATTTCCTTTGATTTTCTTTCTCAACTGCTCATTAGTTCCTGAATAATTATTTAAGTCACAGGTTGCTTTGTTTTACTTCCTCCAGCTAACATATCTAGTTTACTCTCTAAGCCCCCTCCAATTTATTTTTATGATCCTTTGGCCCCAATTTATTTATTTATTATTTATTAGTCATATTTCTATGCCGTCCACTCTCCGAGGACTCTGGGCGGCTTACACCAAAGACAGTATACTAAATAGCATATTGTCCCCAACAATCTGGGTCCACATTTTACCCACCTCGGAAGGATGGAAGGCTGAGTCAACCTTGAGCCGGTGAGATTTAATCCACTGATCTGTTGAACTAGCAGTCAGCTGAAGTAGCTGCAGTACTGCACTCTAACCACTGCGCCACCTCGGCACTGTAATTCATGACATTGGACAATCAACAATGTCCAATGTCATGAATTAATCTCTGCTATACTAATCATTTTTCCTTAATTCAAAGTCTAGCAAGCAGAAACATTCCAAAGTATCACACCAGCCAGTTATGAGAAGTTCAATTGATTGTTTTTATTTTATTTTATTGTTTTGTTTAAAGAATTGCAATTGGC
Organism: Ptyas mucosa; assembly: GCA_012654045.1. Lineage (NCBI taxonomy): Eukaryota > Metazoa > Chordata > Lepidosauria > Squamata > Colubridae > Ptyas > Ptyas mucosa. The sequence goes on from WNWU01000013.1 coordinate 18,705,901, forward strand.
AAATATAGTCACCACCACGCAAATTTTCCCTATGAAGAAGTCTAATTTCTTCCTGTCTATTACCTATTTCTCAGCAGTGATGTCACTTTTCAGTGGTAATAAAACCAATGCCACTTACCAACTGAAACACTATACCAAGTCACAATTTTTAATATTTTTTACTGCTTGTCAAAGCTGGAGTTATATATTTCTATGAACATTGGCCACAGATATCCACTCTCTGTGCATTCACCTTTCTTGACATAAACAGCTTTGTTTTTAGAAAAAATGTCTCAGCTCAGGGGACTTTGCAAAATTGATTCTAATTGCTACTTCAGCACACACAAAAGACTTATGGTCCCTCCAAAGCAGTGAACAACAGTTTTACAAGGGACTTCAAAGAGATAAAGATTATATACAAAAGACAAGTTGCGCTAGAAGGCAAGATTAAGCAATGAAAGGCTTGCTTAATGTGTTGGGTGATTCTACCAGTATTCCTCCTTACATTTGAGGTACTTTTGTATGGCAAGTCCCAATATATGTTGCCATTATTATTCAGTAGCCCAGCAGACAAAAACTGTATTCAGCATTATTTCTCAGTCAGACCAAGAAAAAGATTCCTGTTTGATCTATATTAGTGCTAATATTTCTGTAAACATTTAAAAATGTTACAAGTAGCATCAAGAACTAATCTACAGCCTTTTTTATCCTCACAATTTGTTTACCTATCCCATTTCCACCGATAAAATAATGCTTATACTTCTCAAAGGACTTCTGTGCAACATTGTACATCAAATCAGAAGCACAGCAGTCACATATGATTGTTCAGCAAAAGCTAATAAAAATCTATTTTTTTCCTAGTAGAGCTTACAAAACTCTAGGTCTTTTTAAAAAAAGGATAAAAACCTAATAAACAACACTAAATCTAAACTGAAAACTAAGTCCAAAGGGAAAGGCAGCAATCCAAGAAGGATTAGAGCTAGAAACCACGTCTGTTTTAGCCAAGACCGAGTCAAAAGCTGGAGACCGTTGGCAGAGGGAGTGTCTTACAGCTTTGACAGACTCGGTCTTATTGGCTAACAGACGAGGACAACCACTTCTGGATGCTGCCTACAATACGATGGAGAATGCTTATATTCTAAAATACTTTGGTGAGAAACACATACTTGAGGTACCATTGTGTCCCAATGGGACTGGCCCGCCCCACCTGTGCCAGCAGGGGATGCATGCTGTGGACTCTGTCAGTCAGGGAATTCTGGCCAACAGAGTCCAAGAGAAAAGCCTTTTCTGCCATGCATCCTGCCCTCTGGAACATCTTTGTACCCCCAGTTGAGGTCTGCTCCCACCCCCTGACCTCCTATAAAGGCCTGAAGATGTGGCTCTGCCAGTTGGCTTGGGGCCTCAATGGGGCAGTTTCAAATTGGAGATGGATAATGGACCAATAGAAGATCCCTCTTCCCCCTCTACATAATCTGATCCCCACCTCGCCATCTTTTAGTCATAATTTGTACTTTTATAATTATAGATATAGGTAGTCCTCGACTTATGACCACAATTAAGCTCAAAATTTCTGTCGTTAAGTGAGACATTTGTTAAGTGAGTTTTGCCCCATTTTACAACCTTTCATGCCTCATTTGTTAAGTGAATTACTGCAGTTGATAACCTGGTTGTTAAGTGAATCTGGCTTGTCTCTTGACTTTGCTTGTCAGGTCGCAAAAGGTGATTACATGACCTTGGGACACAGCAATGGTCATAAATATGAACCAGTTGGCAAGCACCTGAATTTTGATCACATGATTATGGGGATGCTTCAAAGGTTGTAACTTTGAACAGTCACTAAATGAACTGTTGTAAGTTGAGGGCTACTGGTATATGTGTTTGCATGGTTTAGTTGCTCAAGTGGCAAGTGTTGTCAAGTGGCTCAGAATTGCCTCGCACCGAGATGGTGGTGAACATATTAATAAATAAATTAAAAAATATTGCTGTTCTCCACTGTACTGCACACAACTAGACATTCTTCCAATTCAGAAGAAATATCAACGATGCCAAGCCTGCCTAAAACATTCTTAAGTAGTGCACTGCATTTTAATTTTCAAATAATGTGGCATTCAGATCCTTGGATGAGATATTGCCATGGACAAAAATATACAAGTGATTATGCTTAAAACAATGGGTTATTTGTGGAAAAAGAAATTCACAATGGAAACAGAGTGCAAGATCTAGTTGACACATCCTTTCACCCCTTTAGTTTAAAGTTATTTAAGAGTATCATGGTCTGATGCTTACTATATATGCTCGTCAATATACTATGTCATGTTTAAAGAAAAGTGTCCTTTTAACTTGCTTATTTTATCCTGAGAAAAAACTCTTTTTCACTATTTCTGTTTGTTTTATAATCTCATTTTCTATTTTAAAAAATCCAAAAATAAAGTATTATCAGTCTAAACCACTTTGCCCAAAACATTAATTCAGAACAGCATGCAGCATGACTGAAACCTGTTAAGCCACTTGAGTTTAATAGATGAATAATCTACTATGGAAAATTTAGTCCACTGCTGAATCAATAATGTGAATTTGCACAAATATTGTTTCCTGTTTTGAACCAAGATGGGAAAACAATTTCCCTTTGTGCTTTGAAAATAAGAGAAGATGCTATGTAACTATGACATTTATGCTAATCCTTAAACTCAGTAGGAAATGCAGAGACATCCCCTAATAACCACTATATTAACATCATGTTAAAGCAGCTTCTTCTTCTTATGGCCCTCTTATATTCCTTACACTAGATTATTATTATATTATATTATTTCAGCAATAATATCTGTATTGATCTTATTTGTACAAGGTCAGGACAATTCTAAATCTCAAAATAAAACACTGAAAATTGTCTAGAGTCCAGCAGTGGCTCCCACAGCACTTGGGCTGAAACAAGTAAAGCCAACAGATCATAAAGCAGCATTGTTAATATAAACTATCTCCAATCAATTCCTACCAAGGTCATGCATTTGCTGTGCATGGTAGAAATAGTAGCTGTAGCAATGAGATATCCTAACTAATTTCTTAGATTTCTTAGATTTATTGGGAGAATATGAGTGCACTGCATTTCATCACCCAAAAAGTTTTTTAAAACCAGCTGTTGATCAGAGTTCCATATTTATGGTATGGGATGAGATAATCCAAATGATTCAGTCAAGTACCGTATATTAACAAGGAGACAAATTTAAATAATTTCATGTTAATGTGTATTCAGTGCAAATGGTAGAGAAGAATGAATGTATAAGAATCAACCTAAAAGAAAATAATCCACATCTGAAATATAAATATCTTATGGAGAGCTAATTTTGGTTCTCAATACAGTTACAATCTGTTCATCTATAACATTTGCCGAGAAGGTTTGAAACAAATATTGGATCACTTCTGTGTGTAATGCCAACATGCAATTACACAGACACAAACAATATTAAGACCTGCAAATGCTATGCAAGAATAAAACAACCAGGTTAGTCATGAGGCTGACCTGTACAAATATTTTCCAAACACTGACTCATTCATGAAGACTTGTTTATAACCCCTGGAATGAAATGTGGAGGTGGGGGAATTAGAAGGATTAAATATAATTTCCTCAATTTTTAAACATTGGAACTAAAAATACATTTGCATAGATATTAACAAATCAATTTATCATCTGTGAATAGAACCAATATAGTTTATACAAATGTGACTGCGACTAAACACTGCACTAAGCCATAAGGAGATTTGATTTTGATTTAACTAAACATGCAAACCCAATCAACTGCAATTTATGACAAATCATAGTTAAGTAAATCATGATTTGGCATAAAATGCCAACCCAGGTTCTTTGTATTTGCAAAAAAAAGAAAAATACCTTCACATTATTTAGATTAATTTAATGTCCTTTATTCATAAACAACAAAATGTTTAAGGCAGATTACAATTAATTCAAATATTTAAAAGAACTAACGATTGGAGATTGAAAGTTCCTAGAAATGCCATGGTATTTATGAACTGGGTCTTCACTGAATTATTTTAATGGTTAAGAAGCTGCAATTCCCTCAGGCTATCCATTGAATTCCTTCTAAAATGACATGAAATGAAGACTTTTTCAATGACTTAATCAATATAGGGAAATAATTTACCTACATGAAGCAAGAAGGGAAAATTCACACAGAATTTCTGTATTATTTAAGCAAAAATTCACATATGGACAAGCAATTTCAGTTAGGTCACATTTACAGGAAATAAGCTTCTGGTTTCTCTCTGTATTGAAACCTGAAGAAAGTCAAAACTCGTAAGGCATATAAGTAGGACATTTATTTTGGAACACCAGAATAGGCTCAAAGCAATGTGATAAAAATAATGAGTAATTTTTTTAAAGTTAGGTTCACCGTGCTCACTGGTTTGTCACATGCTCACTAAGGAACTGGATTGCTTGCCCCAGGCATTCCCACAATTTCCCTCCAAGCAACAAACAGATCAAGCTGACACAGTCATTCAGGAAATCACACTGCTTTGGCATTAAATGCTCCAGACAACAAAAGAACTTGCTACATCATCATACAAACGTAAGAATGTTCTACATATAGATATCTGGCATAGTTATTTCATTTTGAAATAGTACTTTATCAGCTTGAAATAGTACTTTATATGGTTGAAAGTGTACATTGAGTAATGAAACACAGGTTTACATGCAGCCATGATCTGTAAAAACCTAACTCTCATTCTCTGAAGAGATCTAAAAGTTTTGGTATATAACTGTCAGATAATATATTTTCTTCAAAGAGTCTCTGCTTTTTTTCTGTTTTAAAATATAATTACAAATGTAATAATTACATTTCTACAAAACCATAGTTGCTAGTATTGTTTTCTTTGCTCAACTGATTAACAGAATAACAAAAGTGGAAGGGACTTTGGAGGTCTTCTAGTCCAACTCCCCTGCTCAGGCTGGAAACACTACATTTCAGACAAATAGTTGTCCAATCTCTTCTTAAAAACCTCCAGTGTTGGAGCATTCACAACTTCTGGAGGCAAGTTTTTTCACTGATTAATTGTTCTGTCAGGAAATTTCTTCTTAGTTCTAGGTTGCTTCTCTCCTTGATTAGTTTTCACTCATTGCTTCTTGTCCTGCCTTCAGGTGCTTTGGTTAACCCCCTCTTCTTTGTAGCAGCCCTGAGATATTGGAACACTGCTATCGTATCACCCCTAGTCATTCTTTTCATTAAATTAGACATACCCAGTTCTAGCAACTGTTCTTTATGTTTAAAGATTATGTCCCCTAATCATCTTTGTTGCTCTTCTCTGTACTCTTTCTAGAGTCTCAACATCTTGTTTATATTGTGACCAACAATATATAGCATCAAGAAGTGACCAACCCTTCAGCAGCTAGGTTGTTGATTGCCCAACATTGGAAGAGTGATGTTTTACCGACTGTCGACCAATGGACCCAGAAGATGGCTGGATTTGCAGAAATGGCAAAGGTTTCAGCTTTTCTAAAAGACCAGACGCATGAGAAGTATATACAGGAATGGAAATTATGGATTGAGTATGTACAGAATAAGTATCAGATTAGAAAATATTATATCGCTTTTAGCTGAGATGATTATGTTAGTATGTTAGTAAATATAGAAAAATAGATATGGAAGATTGAATAACATATATTTTGTTTGGGAATATTAACATTGCATATAATGGAAGTCAAGGGGGGAGGGAAGAGGGAGGAGGGGGAGGGTTAGGGTGGGGATGGGATGGAATTATATATTGTTTTTATATGTATCTTATAATGTTGGGTTGGGGGGGGAAAGGGGGAAAATTTGTATTGGTAAAACTTTTTCAATAAAAAAAAAAAGAAGTGACCAACCCAAGATCAGTCAACTGGCTTTGTGACCAATAAAGAACTAGATCTCACCATTTGGTGATTTCTAGTCTTGATGTTTTAATCACCACACCAAATTGACACTTTGCTACTGAAAACCAGGGCAAATAATCTATATTTCTTTTAAACCTTAAACAGTAGAACATTCAAAAATGATTCAGAAGGGAAATGAGCAAGCAGTGGGCTTTTTAAACCAAGTGGTTCTGGTGTTTAAAAAAAAGAAACTTTACCAAAAAGATGCTTTCATACAGCATTCCCATAGCATTTTTATGCTTAAATAACTGAAATGTGATATCACATCCTCCACGAGAATCTTAACTAGGCCAGTGAATAATGGAATCTGCTGTGGAATCAAGTATCTATTGAAAATATTAATCAGAAACAGACAACATATATAACTCGAAATATTGGTAAATGAAAACTCAGCCATGCTAAATAGTGAGGGATGCTGAAAGCTGCATTTCATCAATATGTGGAAGGTCTTAGTTGATTGTCTCTGGTAAGACAGATTTCAAAAACTGTTATCTTCACTTAATTTAGAAAGTGAGTGTCTAGTTCTTTTCAGATAAGCCAAACAAGCATTATGTAACTTTTCCAGCACTTTTTGTTTCTTTTAACACTTTTTAGAATTATTGCATTTTAAATGATTCATGTAGTAGGGACTATCTACAATTAGTTGCAATTTATTGCAGCCAATATAAAATAGCAAGGAAGCAAAAAAAAAAAACAAGAGGTAGTAAATTTGAGCTAATGTATTGTATTTCTGACATCTTAAACAGAGAAGAGACAAAAACTAAACCTAGTCAAAACAAGTTTTTTTTTCAATTCAGTAGCAGTAGGATGTTCAATCCTTGAAAAACCCATTGATTCCATTAAATATGTAACTGCCTATGCTAGAAGACCATTCTAAAGAACCCATCATTTTACCAGTACTAATGGGGAAAAAAGACAAGCTGGCCTAATTTGATAGGAATGAACATTCTGCTCTGGGGTCAGCTTCAACTGCAACTACATTTCTCACACATAGCTGATTTTCTAGCACAGAGAATATTAAAACCATAGGCATGCTTTATCTTACTGTAGCACATAAGTTTCAAAACTGAAATCCGGTCAAAGTGTTGTGTCTCTCAAAAAGTTTAAAGAATGATAAGTTTAAAATTAGAATTTTATTTTTAAACTTGTAGAATATTATGAAAAGGAAAGGATAAGGAATGTAGATACTGCCATTCACTTCACTGAAATAGACTCCTTTTGTAGGACTTAAACACGAATTTTCGTGCATAAAGTATGTGCCTCTGAAAAAGTAATATATGCATATTAAATACTCATTTGCACTTGCTCTGCTGGTATAAGAACATGTAAAGAGGGTTAACTCTAACATATGAATGTTTTACTAAGGATTAAATTTTAGCAGTAAAAAATCCAGAAGCGTTAGATATTATGTTCAGTTTTAAACTATGGTTTAGAAAGATAGGTTATGCAAATATTTGCTTTATACTGTTTCAGTATTTTTAATAGAAAAGTAGGATAAAACCTTCTAAATCATTTTTAAAATAAATTGAATTGGAAATATATTCAAGATATTAAATGTCTAATATTAAATAGTTCTTCTATTTTATCTATTATTTTCCTAAATAACAGATTTAGAAAACAAATAAATTTATTTTTATTTTTTAAATTAAATTTATGGCTGCTCAACTAAACGTGGTGAGACAGTATAAAACAAAAACATAACTTAAAAAAGAACCACATATAAAAACATATACAATATATAAACATGTATACATTGAAGAATATAAAATGATGATCAGCACCATAATTTTAAAAAAGAACAATCATAAGGGAACTCCACTCAAGCCCCAAACAATTAGGGAAAACAAAGTCTTATCTGCAGAGTCGTGGACTGTTATATATCCAGGGTGGGATAGAGATTGTTCCAGAGAACAGGGTCAGCCATTCAAAAGGCATACTTCTTAGGTCGTATAAGTGACAAGATCTAAAAAAAAGAGACCAGGAACTTCCTTGTGAGAACTAGTGGGGCAGATAGATGTTCTTGGGCTAAGGTAGTTCCAAGTAACCGAGTCCTATTCCAGTCCTAATTTCCATTGTTAACTAAGGAATATCCTTATTGGGCTAGATGATTGAAAAGTTTAGTTTATGAGGTTTCTAAAAGTAAATCAAAGCAAGTCCTACCAAAGAATTAGCCTTTAATGTGCTATTATCAAAGTGCATCTTAGAGGTAAGATATCTGCTCAAACTTCTGCTTGTTGTGACCTGGCTACAAACTGTAATAGTCAATCCTTTTAAAATGTTGCTTTCTCTGTCAGATGGCAATTCTCTAGTATTATCAGGAATATCAGACTCTCCAGAAAACATGTATATTCCAAGGTTTCTTAGTGCTGAGCACTATGGAGCAGTAGTGTCCCCGTTGCACAATACTTTAACTGTTTTGCTATTCCCGAGAAAAAAAAAGTTTATTAATCACAGCAGAATCCAAAGAAAACTGGCTCTTCAGCAACTAAGATAATAGTATACTGAAAACAATTCCACTTAAATGGTTTCTTGGAAGGATTTCACAAATGCTACAGGTATTTCATGTATTCCAAATTCCTGAAGTTTCTTCTTAATAGACATTATTAAACATAGTTTTCAAAAGTTTTTTTTAGAATTTTAGAATTATGACTATCACCCTGCTTCGTTTTAAGAAAGATTCCATGGTAGGATTTCCAATCAATGAAACCTCAAGTAAATTGATGTAATTTAATTAAATTACTATTAATATTCCTATTCTTATACCAAGAAAGTTCTCCATTTTTTAATATGAAGTCCCTGTGGATTTTACTCTGGTAGTCATTGCCGACTATAGGGGGTGGTGCTCACTTCCATTTCAAGGTCATTGAGCCAGACTGTCCAAAGACATTTTCATTGTCATGTGACATCATGAAGTGCTGTTACCTTCCCACCAAAGTAGTACCTATTTATCTACTTGCATTTGCACGCTTTCAAACTGCTAGGTGAGCAGGAGCTGGGATGAGGATAGAAGCTCACCCTGTTGCGTGGCGCTCAGGTCTCAAACCTGGGCTGCTGGTTTTCCAGCCGACAAGCCCAGCATCTTAACCGCTGAGCCACTGCACTACCTGTTTTTTTAACATGACTTTTATAAATTGAAAAATAGCAAGCTAGAACTGGACCTGCCTTTTTGTTTTAGCTTATTCTGAAACACACCAAGTGAAACTGATCTAAACTACTGTAAACAACTGGACATTTTTCATACTGTATACAACCATAGTAATCAGTTTATCATTATTTCCCCAACAATCAGATTCAGCCAGAAGGGAAGCAATATTGCCTGTAATAGCAAAACCAAGTGAATACTCTGGAAATGCACTCAGTTGACCAGCAAGAGTCAACTATATGTGAAGAACTGCCAAAACATCATGCTGTAACAGCTTAAGACTGATGCACTACATCAGTGAACTGGAAAAACACTGTGCAACAAAAGATCCAATATTAACACTAGCCATTCAACTACAGCACAGAAGACTACAATGGAAGAGCCAACACTAATCTTACCCAAGGAGTCTTCAAAATGGGAATATTTATTATGCTTTTGAGAATGTAAAAAAATGGCAGCAATCTTTTTTCAAATTTTTACCTTAACTTTTTTCAAAGTTCATTGAAACAAACTAAGCATTAGTATTTAAAATTTTTTAGCCTCCTTAATATAAGCATTTAATATAAGCATTTAAACAAAAGCAAACACTCACAGCACAGCAGTGTATAATTCTGTAATTATCTCAAGCTATTCAATAATGTCACACAAATATAAACATTACACGGCAGTGTAATATTTCAGAACAAGCACTCAATAATTCAGGTTTCTTTTCCTCCATCCTCCATCAAAAGATAATGGAAAGTCCACAGCATCATTATGAGTACGTTCCAATGGTTCTTAACAAGCAACTCTTATATATAGCCCTGTGATTTCCAACGTTGGAAGCAATATATAACCATCATGACTAATAATCACTGATAACTCTAAATTCATGGAAGATAGTATTATGGTCTACAACAGCAAGATTGTTGGTGCTGAGCATGCTGCCTTGAACTGCTGAATGAAAAGCAAGATATAAGACTATTCAGTAAATAATAACATTTAAAACTGTGACTCTCTGAACAATCTAATTTAATTTGAAATTCAATTTAACTAACAACAGATAAAATCACAACAGAATTCAGGAGAGTTTCCTATCTCAGTAAAATTATATTCAACTCCACAGAAACATATTATTTTCTGAAGTATTTAGCCTGTATTTATGGCACTGTACAAATATTCCAATACTGAAAAAGTAACTTTTATAAGTTGCTTAATAAAGTGAAAATGAAAAGTATTATACTTGCCATGGTTGAATTTTAAGAAACTTGTGGCACTTTAAAAAACAAAAACCTCAGACTCATTTTACAAGCTTTCAGTCCCTTACTTACTTCAAAGATACACCGCACATCTTTGTTAGAGATATAAAACCAATCCTGAGCACAAAGTCCAATTCTCACGGAGGTGGTAAAATGTTCGCCAGCGTTTTACCATCTGACTGCAATTGAGGTCTCACATGACTGAATGGTAAATGTCACAAAGAGCAATCCTGAACCTACTTGCAAATATGTCATTTCTCTAAATGTAGAGCTAATTCTTTCTCAACATTTAAGCGCTGAATTTGTTTTTTATAGAGGAGACACAGTATTCTTCAAACTAAAAAGAACAGTCTTTGTTTATATGTGACTGTTGGCAAAATAAATATAATAAATCTGAATTATATAGAGCAAAAGAAAATTTTCTATATTTATCTATTTTGATGCCCAAAGATCAAGCAAACAAAGTGGTAGAATGACCATTAAAATAGATCTATCTGATAAAGTGGACATGATGCATGAAAGCACATGTGACAATAAATGTGTTAGTCTTTAAAAAGCCACAAGACTCTTTATGTTGTCTTTGCCACAATAGGGTTTGCAGAGATATCTCTCTAGTAACCTCTCAAAACTTTTATAATTAAAAATGTTGTATTTTCTGAATAGTAATTCTTAAAATCATATTTTAAATTAACAACTTTATATATATTATTGTATTTAAGTTTTTAAAAGTTGTTGAATTTGTATCCTAATAAATTCATTTTGCTAAAGTATTCTCATTGTGAATATATAACATATCAATCATTTTAAATTGCTATGTAGCAAGCCAAACCATCAGGATTAAAAATAATACAAATAATACAAGATGCCATTGAAAAAGCATCTTTTTCAATAGAGAAAAACTAAAACAGCGAAGACTTAGAAAACTAAAATATATAAAATTAACCAAAGTTCACTTTCACAGCATTTAGTAAACATGCATAGATCTGAGGGCAGCATAAAATAAATCAAGTAAGTATAAATCCTGGAAGAAAGTGACAATCTATTTTAATTTTATAATTCTCTCTTAATTTCAGAAGGCTATAAGCAGCATAGCAAATACATTTAACAAAATTTTCATTTGTGATGTGGGAAAATTCACAAATTGTAATGTAAAGCAAGGCATATATTTAAGTTTTTTAAATGATGAAACCTGTTTAAGCAATATATTTGCATATTTTCAGTCACCAATCTAATCTAAAACCAACTGTGCTTTAGCTGTCAAAACCACTCTGTTCCAAAGCACTCAATTACAATACATATTAATCCAGTGAATCACAGCATTAATATATGCAATGGTTTTAGTTCAGCACTGTCATAGCATGACAGCTAAAGCAAGCAAAGCATTCCTTAAAGGACAAAAGGCAAATTTTGCTGAATCAAGAATTGTTATTCTGGTGGTATCAGAATACAAAATAAAAAAGCATAGCTTTTTTGGGATCACTTTAGTGGGCCACTGAAAAACTCTTCAGCTGTCTAATTTCTGATTCTGTTTTAAATAAAAATGAACATTTATTCATGCACATATGGCTTCATGTCTCAATATAGGAAAACAAGTTATAAATATGTATTCTATAAAAGATAAAAAGCAAACATATTTTATAAAAATCTAAATGGCTTTTTGGTTAATACTTGGCATAAAAGCAAAACGTGAGGGAAGTGACATAAGTAACTTTTTCTTTCAAACATATATCCACTATGAGAGGTAGACCAAGCAGGGAACTATTAAATCCTGAAATTCATACAAAGGTGGTATGTATTTGTATGTATGTATGTATGTATGTATAAATAAATAAATAAATAAATAAATTCCTTTCACAGAGTTCATGCAGGTTGTACCACGGTGACAGGATCATTTCCAACTAAAACAAGATGGAAAAATCCATTGGGTGAGGCATAAAGTACTGAGATCACAAATTAAGATTATACATTATGTGCTATTGCAGTGGAAATGCAGGCTCAAATCACCTGCCAAGACCAAAGTCCAAAATAAATTGATTCCAATGCCTCAGCCAGTTATTAAATAAATAAAGAAATAAATTCAGCTGTTTTTTTTATTTATAATTACAAATAGATGGATGGAATGCTAATTTTTCTATGGTAAAAGCTGCAGTAATAATATATAGCCTGATTTTATAAAGCAACATAAGACTTTTTTAAAATAAAATGTTTTGAAAATAATATAACCATGCAGCATTCAACTTGAAGTAATGTTGCAAGGTAGACAGTAATCTTATATATTTCCAAACACCCTCATAGATATCCATAACACGCCATGATGACTTCAAAATGACAACTCTTGCATGATACATAATTAGGCAAGTGACTAAGTTATGAACTATCTTGATATGTGATAGGCACAGTATGTTAAATCGTATTATTTGTGTAATGACGTCATTATACACTTGTCATCATCCCCCCCTCTCCCCATAAATGTATTTTGCTTCAATAAGCTACATGCCACCGAATTCAGTGGGACTTCTATATAAACTTAAGACTCAAAAGATGAAGCTATTAAGCTAAAGATATAGTACTGAAAAAGTTGGGAAAGTAAACTTCCAAGCACAGAGACATGGGTAACATGCTCCTGGAAGGATAAAAAACATCAGCTTCCACTTTGGAATGATTGCAGCCTTCAAACTGGAAAAATGTTTAGGGACCTCCCTGCAAAAATACAGGTCAATTAAAAACAGTTCAATCCTTATAGGTGCCAATATTGGGGTACAACCCCCTTTCCCCCAAAATAAAAATTACCAATCAAAACATCACAACATTACATTTTGGTGTAATGAATTTGTATTCATTAAATTGTTTTTAAAATATTAAAGATAAATTTGAACTAAAGTCTTCTATATCACATCCCTTAGCTAGCCTTTTAATACAACAGGTCTGCAAGGGAACTTGTTGAAAAATCCTCAAGCACTCCAGCCTGAATTACAATATGTTATACTGTGGCTTAGAAACCACTAGAGTACAAGAGCTTCACTCCCTTTACTCACCAGACAACACCAAAGGCTCCATATCCAATAGGCCTGTCTGGTTCAATATCCAGTTGTTGCTGTGAATGATGAGTATGCTGATGATGGTGCGCTTTAACTGCAGCAGCTGCTGCAGCTTGTACCTGAGCTGGGGCTGCTGCTGCCGGTCCAGGTGCTTGACCTGGTGCCGGGGATGGAAAATATGGCTGCTGCTGCCCCGGATTTAACATGGCGGCAGCAGCTGCTGCTGCTGCAGCTGCCGCCGCTGAAGAACTATGTTGCTGTACAGGATGTACTGCGGCTGCAGAACCCGGGTGCAAGTGGTGTTGAGAATGGTGATGGTGATGGAGATGAGGAGGGGGAAGGTGAGGAAGGTGATGGTGGTGATGGTGGTGGTGACCTGCTGCTGCTGCAGATGTACCGCCATTGTAAGCCGCCATCATTTTTGCGCTGACTGTAGCACTACAAAGAGACATTCAAGATGATGCCCTCTGATTGGATAACAACTGGGTCAAGCTGTCATTTGGCCACAAAAATGAAGTTTACTACACTTTCCTAAACAAGTTGCCCACCTTCAAAAACATGGAGCTCAACAGGCCTTTATGTCTTCATCAATCTGAGAAAATGGAGGCTTGTATATGTGCGTATGAGCATGCAATAAACCCCCTTCCCCCAAGATGGCTGGTGCAGTTGGTACTAAAATGCCATACCTCCTCCACTTCAACTGGGCCAGTCTTGAAATTTCAACTCAATCCCCCTCCCCTCCAGAAAAAGGATGCAAGTTCACCCCCCTAAAAAATGTTAGGAGTACTGACAAACCCACCCCTTCCATTCCCACATCCTTTTCATTTATCTTGTCAAAACATGTAGGATGCTGAAGGCCTTCTACAGCTTTCCTCCTTTCTGCTCTGGATATACATCCATCTACCTTTTATATTAAATTTGGAAATACATGAACAACTTCCAAAGAGTTGAACAGGTCAAGAGACATCAAGTTAGCGGAAATGAAAGTTTCCAAAATTAATAAGGGGAAGAAAATTAGGAAAGAATGGAAGAATAGGATTAACAATTAAAAATGGAAGGGAAAAACAGAACAAAGGAAATAAACTGAAGATTTAAAATTTGGAAGCTAAATAAGGCAATTTAAATCATCAATAAAGAACATAAGGTTGCAAGAAGTTGAAAGAGAAGATTAAAGGAAAAGCTAGTGGCAGAAAATAGAACAGTGAAAGAACAAGCAAGAAAACAAAACTGCAAAAAGGAATGTGAAGCAATCAGGTAAAAGTGTGATTTTTAAAAAAATATTGTAAAGAATAAAGAACATAAAGGGAAAAGAAGGAAACTATAGAAAAACAAGGAAAATGGATTTGAAATGAATGGATTTAAAGTATTTAAAAGTAATAGAATGAAGTGGCAAGAAAGGAGGCCAAATTCTACAAGACAAACACCTTTTAAAAGTGAGAAGAAATAAATATAGGTAAAAACTGTTAAGCAGTTGAAAAAAAGATGGAAAATGTCAAAGTAAAAAAGCGGGAAACAGAACACTTTAAAAAGGAGAAAACATTAAAGGGTGCAAAAATATAAGAGAAAATAATTTCTTGCTTTAAGAAAAAAGTTTGGGAAGCAAAAGCATAGATACAGACAGTGTACTAAACAAAGATGAACAGCATACTTAATGGCTGAAAAGACAAACTTTTTTTTAAAGCCAAGTGAAAGCCTGTTGTATGTGTAAAAAAACAGGCAATAAATAATCAAAATGGGAAACAAGAAGTGGAGGAAAAGGAAAATTGCGGTCTTGAATTAAAGGTGAAGAAGACCGATAAGAAAGGGGGGGGGGGAAGGCAAGGGGAGTTCAAATTTTTCTGAAAAATCTAGAGGAGGATTTGAAGTGCAGGAGAAACTCTTGTACGTTTAAAGGGTTGGAAGAGTAGCATGAAAACTGGAAGAGAGAATGAATGGAAAGCGAAGGAGGGCGGCAAAGAGAGAAGAAAAGAAACTGACAGCGCTGGGGAGGGAAGGGGGAAAAAAAAACCAAACAGGTGACAGAAAGAAAGGAATGGGATGATGGACGAGACGGAGGAAGGGGTGACAAGAAAAGCCAGCAGCAGAAAGAGGAAGCACCCAGGGACGCTCCTGAGACTCCTCAGCCCACTCACCCAATCCCTCCCCCCGAGCCTTTTTCTAGACCCGTCTCCCTTTGGCTAGGTGGGCGCTCTTGCCTGACAGCCTGACCCAGTGCTTGGAGAGAGAAGGGGGGGGGGGGGGGGCGCGGGAAGGGGGGGGGGGGGGGGGGGGAGGGGGGGGGGGGGGGGCCGCGGGAGAGGCGGTCGGTTGAAGTAGCAGCGCGTTGCCTTCGTCACCGGTGGCGTCTACAGACCCCCCCACGGCGGAGAAGCCACAGGCGGGATGAGGATGGAGATGGAGGAGGGAAGAAAAGGGCGGGGGGATGCGGGCGCGGGGGAAGCGCCTCAGCTGGGTCCCTCCTGAGGGGGGCGCGGGAGGGATGAGGAGAGAGGCGGGCGGGCGGGGGGTCACTCAGGGCCCACAGCGCCGCCCCACGTAGTCGCAGACGGCGCCCCCCCCACGCCTCCTCCACTGGCAGCCGTGGCCGCCTCCTCGTCTTCCTCCGTCGTCCCCTCGGGCCGCCGGACCGGCCGCCGCGACTCCTCGTCGCCGCCACCTCCTTCTCCTCACGGGAGCCCCAGAGCGGAGCGTAGAGCGAAAGAGCGGCGGGGACGCGCATGCGCGCGCCCCGCCGCCCTTCGCTTAACTCCCCCCCCCCCACTCTTCGCCTTTCCCATCAGTCGGACGGCGCGCGCGCGGCATTCGCGCTTCGGGCGCGCGCGCGCATCCTCCCCACCTCTGCCCTTCCAACCAATAGGAAGCATCGCTCGGAAGGCTGCGCCGGAGCCGTCTCGTCCAATCCCAAAGAAGCGGTTCAACCCCACACAGCGGGGACTCGGCTTCGACGGCTCTCAGTGCACGAAAAGGATCAAAGGCGAGGGGTGGGGAAAAGAGCCTCCGCCTTGCAGCCAATGAAAGGCGTCCTTCTCCGCTCTCGGTCCCACCCTCCACGTTCTTTTTGCCAACGAGACCCCGCGAGACTCTCTCACCTCACGCAACCCTCACCTAGATTTTGAGTCCGCGGAATGCAAAAGGAGAAAATGGGCGGGCTGCCGAAGATGGATTGGTTGGTCCCGCCTCGATTTGAAGGTTTATAACCAATCAGAATATCGAGACTATGTGGCCGAGACCAATAGGGGCTCGGAAATGTTTTATTTTATTTTAATGTCTCGGGCACCAAAGGTCGAGCCCCTGCCACGGGTTTCATTTTAAAGGGACCAAGAATTAAATACTTAATAAGGGAGCGCCTCTATGTGACCCTGAGTCTAGCCAATCACAGGAATAAGAGGCGGGGTTAGCTAAGGACACTGCCGCCACGGTGAGAAAAGCGGAGCAGGGATTCCTTGACCAGTTTCGCTTGCGCATTGGCGGTTGACGCGGAGGGGCGGAGCTAAGCGGGAGCTGTGAAGAAAGACTTGGCAAGGAGGAGGATCTCAGTAAGGAAGAATCTCTCTTAGAACAGTTTTTTTTTTAAAAAACCTTTTTTTTCTCAGGACCCTTCCCACTCTTAAAAATTGTGGAGGACCTGAAAAGAACTTTTATTTAAATGGGTTATGTTTATTGATAAACTTGGAATTACTAGAGAACTGGAATAGAATAGAATAGAATAGAATAGAATAGAATAGAATAGAATAGAATAGAATAGAATAGAAT
>WNWU01000013.1:18730136-18752883 GCA_012654045.1 Ptyas mucosa
CAATCACCAGGAGATTGTGGGTTCTAGTCCCGCCTTAGGCATGAAGGGAAGTGGGTAATTTTGGGCCAATCACCAGGAGATAGTCAGTTCTAGTCCCATTTTAGGCATGAAAGCTGGCTGGGCGATAGTTATAAGTGCAAAGTTGATCATAAGTCGCTTTCCTTAGTGTTGTAACTTTGAATGGTCACTAAACGAATGGTTGTAAGTCAAGGGCTATCTATTCAAAGAAAACAAAGAGTCAGCAAAATGTTTATAATGTTCTTTGGCTATTTGAACTTATGAGTGCTGGCTGTCATAGTGCTAAGGGAAAAGATTGGAAAGGCGTATCTAGCAGTGGCCTTCGGATATTTGAAGACATGGCAATACTAGTCCCAGAAGCTAAATTATTACCTCCTTTCGTAATGCTGAAATCAATTCTACCCAAATAAATCTCAGCCTGTAAATGCCGTCTCCTTTTATGCTTTTAAAAATATGCATTATTACTCCCCATACAAATGCATAAGCAATCAGTGCTGGAAAAATAATAGCCTCGCAGAAGGAAAAGCGGGGAGAGAGAGAGATCTGTGCAGATGCTGGGAGAATGCGAAACGGATCTGAAAGCAAATGATTTTGTTAAAGCAAATAACAGATGTGAGGTTGGGAAAGAGGTAGTTGGTAGCAGATGTGTTGCTTTTATTGCAGAAAAAAAAAGATTAAAAAAAGCATGTGCCTTTGAAAACACTGACAAATTACTCTGCTTATCAGTTCTCCTTTAGAATGATGCCACTGTATCATTTTGGTTTTATGAGTTTTCTTCATTTCATAATAATTTCTTGCACACTTTAAAAAAAAAAGCAAAAGCAAAAAGGGGAAAACATGGAAGGTTCGGGTTTCCCCCCCACCCCCACCCCAAAATACAGATCCTATTCAGTGATGGGTTTCAAATTTTTTTACTACTGGTTCTGTGGGTGTGGCTTGGTGGGCGTGGGATGGTTTGGTGGGCGTGGATACTGTAAAATCTCCATTCCACCCCCAATCCAGGGGAAGGTTACTGCAAAATCCCCATTTCCTCCCGATCAGCTGGGACTTGAGAGACAGAGAATAGATGGGGGTGGGGCCAATCAGAATTTTTACTACCGGTTCTCCGAACTACTCAAAATTTCCACTACCGGTTCTCCAGAACTGGTCAGAACCAGCTAAAACTCACCTCTGGTCCTATTATATGATGCATATTTTAGGCCTGATCCCTTCATACCTCTTGAGAATAAAATGCTTCTCAACCTTCCACAGTTTTCCACTAGAAGGAAATACACAATCTTGAGGATGGCAGGTGATAGGTGAGATGCAAGTAATGTACATTACAGGCCGTTCTCGACTTACGCTTGCCTGTACTTCACTGCTGTGTAGTGACAGATTGCCATGAACTGAGGAGAAGGGGAATGAAAGGGGGAATGCTTGGGGAGACGAAAGTAAGTGCTGTGCCACCTCGAGATGCTGCCTCAAGGTCACTCAGCTGGAAGATGGAGGGAGTTGCATACCAACCTACGCTTGGGCCGCCCTTTATGAAAGCATCTTGCCTGAACTTGATTGGTGATACTGGGTTGGGCAGTGAGAGACAATTAAGGAAAAAGTGCAAAGAAGAGGAATTAAGATGATTAAAAGCCTGGAGACTAAAACATATGAAGAATGGTTGCAGGATTTGGGTATGGCTAGTCCAGAGAGAAGAAGGAATAGAGTGGCATGATAGTGGTATTCCAGTATCTGAGAGGTTGCCACAAAGAGGAGGGGGGGTAATTTATTTTCTAAAGCACCTGAGGGCAGGACAAGAAACAATCGATGGAAACTAATCAAGGAGAGAAGCAACTCAGAACTAAGGAGAAATTTCCTGACAGTGAAGACAATTAACCAGTGGAACAGAAGTTGCCTTCAGAAGTTGTGGGTGCTCCATCACTGGAGGTTTTTAAGAAGAGACTGGACAGTCACTTGTCTGAAATGGTATAGGACGGGCAGGGGTGGGTTCTAAATTTTTTTACTACCGGTTCTGTGGGCGTGGCTTATTTTGTGGGCATGGTTTGATGGTCATGTGACAATTATTTACGATTTAGCAGAGGTACTAGTCTACCAGGCTTTTAACTGCTTGCAGAGTTGTACCGGTCTACCCATTTATTTTTTGCAGGCACTGGTCTCATTTGTTTTCTTTTAACACTGATCAGCTGTAGGGCGGCCCTTTGAAGCCCCAAGAGTTTAAACAGTTTTTTTCCCCTCTAGCCATCAGCTGGGACTCAGGAGGCAGCAATAGATTGGGGGTGGGGCCAAATAAAGGTAAGAATAATGCGGGGGGTGGGAAGGCATGGGGGGGTGGGGGGCAGAATTGGTTTGGTGACATCATATCATTACCCCTACCGGCTCGGGGGAACCGGACCGAACCAGGAGGAACCCACCAATGGACAGGGGTGTCAAACTCACATCGTCACGGCGGCGTCACATGATGTATCAGGACTTTTTCCCCCTTTGCTAAACCGGGCAGGAGTGGAGCCAGAACGTGATGCATTCGGCCCACAGGCCGTGAGATTGACACCTCTGGTATAGGATCTCCTGCTTTTGCAGGGGGTTGGACTAGAAGACCGCCAAGGTCCCTTCCAGCTGTATTCTGATTGATTGATTGATTGATTGATTGATTGATTGATTGAACAAATTTTCCCAGACAGAGCACGGTTAATCTTAGGGACTGATAGACAGCAGTGATAAAATGGCAGGAGCAGGAAATCTTTATTTTTCAATTGGGGACTCTGAGTGGAGGTCAGTTTCCCCCTGAAGGAGGAAGTCTGATATATTCGGAGGCTCCTGTAGGACTTAAGGCTTCCGCTACCACAGCAGGAAGTCTGTAATGACAGTGATTCACACTCTAATCACCTCACAGATTATTAACACTCTTTATATGTGGCTGCCTTTGAAGAGAACTCAGGAGCTACAGTCCGGCCAGAATCTGATAGCTCATCTGTTTAGCCAGCAGGAGCAAATTTAGCAGTGTGACCTCAATGCTACAGTCTTTGTACTGGTTTGTTGTTGTTGTTGTTAGTTGTGCAGTTGTGTCCGACCCATTGAGACCCCACGGACAATGTTCCTCCAGGCCTTCCTGTCCTCTACCATCCACTGGAGTCCATTTAAGCTCATGCTGACGGCTTCAGTGACTCCATCCAGCCACCTCGTTCTCTGTCGTCCCGTTCTTCCTTTGCCCTCAGTCGTTCCCAGCATTAGGCTCTTCTCCAGGGAGTCCTTCCTTCTCATTAGGTGGCCAAAGTATTTCAGTTTCATCTTCAGGATCTGGCCTTCTAAAGAGCAGTCAGGGTTGATCTCCTCTAGGACTGACCGGTTTGATCACCTTGCAGCCCAAGAGACTCCCAGGAGTCTTCTCCAGTACCTTAGTTCAAAGGCCTCAATTCTTTGGCGCTCAGCTTTTCTTTCACAGCCATACATTGCAACTGGGAAAACCATAGCCTTGACTATGCACATTTTTGTTGGCAAGGTGATGTCTCTGCTTTTTAGTAAGCTATCTAGGTTTGCCATAGCTTTCCTCCCCAGGAGCAAGCGTCTTTTAATTTCTTGGCTGCAGGTCTTCTTTGGGGTCCAATTCCATAAATGACTCAGCTCCCAATTGCTCACAGGTCTTCCCCCCCACAACCACTATAAATTTCAAACTGCCCTGGGGTTTCGTCTAGCATGGGTGGACAACTATGCCCCCCTTATGACCTATTGACTTCAATACCACGGCTGGCATAGGAATTCTGGGAGTTGAAGTCCACAGGTTGTAAGGGGGCTATGGTTGCCCACCCTTGTTCTGGGAAGATGTTGTTCTGAGGCCCAGTAGGTAAGACCAAACCAACTCAACAGGAAGATTAAACCTACTTTTGTTGAGATTGGCTATAATGGCAGAATCTTGCAACTCTAATTGTGCTCGACCTCTTGCATAGGTAGGCCTCAAGTTACAACTGTTTGTTTAATGGCCGTTCAAAGTTACAACGGCACTAAAAAAAAGTGACTTATAACCGTGTTTCACACTTATGACCATTGCAGCATCCTGTGATCGTGTGATCAAAAGTCAGACACTTGGAAACTGGTTCGTATTTATGACGGTCGCAGTGTTCCTGGGTCATGTGATCCCCTTTTGTGATCTTCTGACGAGCAAAGTGAATGAGGAAGCCAGATTCACTTAACAACTCTTACTAAATTAGCAACTGCAGTGATTCACGTATGAATTGTGGCAATAAAGGTGTTCAGTCCTAGGCTTCCTTAGAAAGTATATAGCACAATCTCAATCCTGGCAAACCTCTTTAATTCAAATGGCTGTGAATTATTGTCATTCCCAGTCTGAAAGGCTCCTCAAACAGTCTTTCAGGGGAAGGTTATTAACACCCACCTTATCTCCCTTGGAATGCTGCCAGAGAACTAATTGCCACAAGCAGGGCAAGGCCAAACTTAGCACAGAGTCAAACAGAACTTTTCCAGAGCTTTTACCGACTAGATGAAGTAATTGCTTCTTGCAAAACCTCATGTCCCGTTCGCTTCTCTTTTATGTCTTATGGGAGCGGCCAATCATCTCCAAGCCTTACTTCCAAGTCAACCCTGTTTTCTTAATTGTTCCTGTCTTCTGGCAGCTCTATGCATGCGCACACTGGGAACAGGTTGACGCTGTTCTTCTGCTTCGCTGATGTGAGACTCCGGAGGCAGCAAAGAACTACCAGTTGGCCTTGGCCCCCTCTCTGCGTCCGACTCAGGGCCCTCGTCCGAGCCTTCCCCAGACTCCAGGACTGGCCCACGTTCCTCCCCAACCTCCTCACTGTCCGAATCTGCTGCCAGCTCTGCTGGCCACTGGCGGGCCACAACAAAAGGTTGTAAAATGAGGCAAAACTCATTTAACAACCATCTTGCTTAGCAATGGAAATGTTGGGCTCAATTGTGGTTGTAAATCGAGGACTACCTGTAATTCTGTGGATGAGAGGAAAGTCACTTTGAATCTTACCTGAGTTTCTGGACTTAAAAATGTTTCTTTTGCTTAGATAGCGGTTCCTGCCTGCAGGTTGTCCTCAACCTATGACCATGATTGGGACCAGAATTTCAATTTCTAAGTAAAACTAAGTAAAGTAAAACTATTGTTAAATGACTCCTGCCTGGTTTTATGGCCTTATTTGCCGGGGTTGTTAAACGGACATAAGTAACTTTTTTCAGCACCATTGTAACTTTGAACGGTCACTAAATGAACAGCTGTAAGTCGAGAACTACCTGTATTTGCCTAAAATTAGAATATTGAGATCGGAATTTCAAAATTTCAAAAATTGAGATCGGAATTTCCTTTGCTAAGCAAAGCAGTTGTTAAGTGAGTCGTGTCTGATTTTACAAAACTTTTTTTTTGCCCGGTTGTTAAGCAAATCATGTCGCTGTTAAGTGACTCAGGTGATGGTTATGCCAATCCGGCTTCCCCCATTCACTTTGCTTGTCAGAAGCGAGCTGGGAAGGTCGCAAATAGCGATCCCAAGGCCCTTAGGACCTTCATCCTAAGGGACCTGTTGGTTGCCAAGCACCAAAATATCATTTGATTATGTGACCATGGGAATGCTGCGACAGTTGTAAGCATGAGGACTAGCCATAAGTCACTTCCTTTCGTGCTATGGTAACTTCAAACGGTCGCTAAACGAATGGCTGTAAGTCAAGGATTGCTTGCGAAAGAGGGAACTAAATACAAATCAAGCTGCGCTTCGGATTTCTGTCCCGTTTCATGCTTTTATTCCTCAAAGCCACAAGATTTTAGCATTGAGCGTTAGAGAAATCTCAACATGCAGGAAAACTGGCTGTCAGGATGTCAGCCTTGGCTCAGGGGTGTCCACAAGGTGGAGTCAAAAATAAAGTCAAGATGGCAGCTGCAATGGCTGATTTCCCATCGAAGGAAGGTTAGAGCTTCAATTACCTCATCCTGGCTGCCATATTGCCATTTTTGACCTGACTCTGTAGCCACTCTCCCTGGGCCTCATATCGGCCTACTGTTCAAGAAATCACTTTACTTATGTAGCCATGGCCACAGTGGTTAGAATGCAGTACTGCAAGCTATTTCTGCTGACTCCCAGCTGCCAGCAGTTTCGGCAGTTCGATTCCTGACTGGCTCAAGGTTGACTCAGCCTTCCAACCTTCCGAGGTGGGTAAAATGAAGACCCAGATTGTTGGGGGCCCATATGCCGACTTTGTAAACCGCTTAGAGAGGGCCTGCAAAGCACCGTGAAGCGGTATATAAGTCTAAGTGCTATTGCTATTATGCGTAGGCAATCTGGCTATGACATCTGTCTCCTTATTTGCTTGTTATATTTATACCCTATTTTTTCCCAAGAGCTCAGAGTGGCAGATGTTTCTTCTTCACAGACATGAGGCTTGGTTCACACACATTGCACTAAATCATGATTCGTTTTGCCACTGAGTTACCCACAAGACACGAAGCTGCAGTTTGCAAGCTGAAGACTGTGGCAGGAGGAAACCAAAATGCAAGAAACTTGCAGGACAATGTCACATTGACTCATAGGCCGTCACCATAATACATTTGGATTTTTCCCATTATTTATTTATTTGCACACTGAGTGAAGTGTGCGAAGCCACAAACCCGCTGGCACCTGCGCGTTTATTCTGATGCTTTTATTTATTGCCCCAAAGATCTGTACTTCTTAGAAGAGTGGAACAGCCTTTGGTGATAACGGCAATCTAGCTGCCGCCACCCTTAGTATGTGGCAGATGGTTTTAGAGACAATCCTCAAGAACCAGGATTATAAAGCAATTTCCAGCAACTTTAAAACAGGTCTCCATAATTGCCGTCTGAAGTTAACTCTTGTCCAGACAGAGAGGAGAAAGTACAAATAATCCCATTGTTGGATGAACACGTAGGAAGCAAAGGAAGCAGGGGGAATGAGTACAAAACTGGATTTAGAAGCCTTTTCCTTCTTGTGCTGCTGTGCTATCTTTCAATCATTTAAATAAAGGGGGAAATGTCATCATTGTTTTGAAATGTTGTCCTGGAAGGGAGGGAAACTGGATCCTGTCAGGCTTGATAAATGATCGACAGGAAGGAAGGAAGGAAGGAAGGAAGGAAGGAAGGAAGGAAGGAAGGAAGGAAGGAAGGAAGGAAGGAATTTTATTACATTTCTATACCGCCCTTCTCCCGAAGGACTCGGGGCGGTGTAGAGCCATGTTAAAACACGCATAAACTCATAAAATTTAAAAGCAATTTAAGACGAATATATAAAATTTGGCCCACAAAGTTAAAATTGACAAACAACCCAATTTAAAATTCATATTCTAAGCCAGCCCGGCCTGTTGGAACAAAAGGGTCTTAAGGGCACGGCGAAAGATACGAAGGTCGGGGATCATACGAACCATCCAGGGGCAGGTCATTCCAGAGGGCAGGTGCCCCCACAGGAAGGAAGGAAGGAAGGAAGGAAGGAAGGAAGGAAGGAAGGAAGGAAGGAAGGAAGGAAGATGGGCATGGAGAAGGGTACAGTGAAAGGAAGGGAAGGGAAGGGAAGGAAGGAAGGAAGGCATAGGGGAAGGGCACAGAGGAAGGAAGAAAAAGAGGGAAGGAGGAAGAGAAGGAAGGAAAAGAAAGAAGGAAGGAAGGAAGGCATAGGGCAGTGGTGTCAAACTCACGACTTCACAGCAGCGTCATGTGATGTATCGCAACTTCCCCCCCCTTCCTTCGCTAAACTGGGCATGGACGTGGCCTACGCGTGACGCATCTGGCCTACGGGCCACGAGTTTGATAGCCCTGGCATAGGGGAAGGGCACAGAGCAAGGAAGGGAAGGAGGAAGGGAAGGAGGAAGGGAGGAAGAGAAGGAGAGAGGGAAGGAAATGGGGGAAGGAAGGAAGGCATAGGGGAAGGAAGGAAGGAAGGATATGGGGGAGGGGAAGAAAGAAAGGATGGCCATGGGGGAAGGGAGGGAGGGAGGAAGGAAGGAAAGATATGGGGGAGAGGAAGGAAGAAATGATGGCCATAGAGGGAGGAAGGAAGGCGCTCCATTTACATGCCTTTTTCACCATTCTGAGGCACGTAGCCCATCCTCCAAGAGGAAGAATATCACATCAGTGCTGTCAAGTCAGATAACAAATCAAGGAAGACCTTTGGCCACGATTATACAGTCATAATTGGAAATACAGACTTTGAAAGTTCTGGTTTCCTTTCAGTACATACTGTCAGCCTGGAATAACAAGGTATCTGGTGTTATCACAGATACCGCTCCATGCATCCCAATCGGTTGAGGAAATCAGCGCGGCCTGGCTTTGCAAGTATGTGATAACATCTGCCTTTTGATCTGATATAAAGCCTGCTTACCTGCTTACTCAGGAGAAAAATTGCAGGGCTGTTGGCAGAGGTGGTGAAACCGCCTCCAAATTCTTAGATTTCTATCAGTAATTTTTGTTAGGCCAGAGCCACTTCAGAAGTGAAGCGAATCAGACATGCCAGAATATCTTCAACTGCACGGAAACCTTGAACAAAAGCTTGGGTTTGAGCCATACATTAAGGTTTCATTAATGCAATTCGATACTGGTTACCGATACCAACAGCAATAGCACTTAGACTTACATCCTGGTCCATAGTGGTTTCCAGCACTCACTGAGCTGTTTACAGTGTCAGCATATTGCCTCCCCCCACCCAACAATCTGGCTCCTCATTTTATTGACCTCAGAAGGATGGAAGGCTGAGTCAACCTTGAGCCGGTCAGGATCGAACTCTTGGTGGTGGGCAGAGGTAGCCTGTAATAAATACTGCATTAGAACCACTGCGCCACTAAAGCTCTTATAACAGAAGAAAATATTTGTGAAAATATTGTGTTTCACTCAGGTGAAACTGTGAGTTCCTTGATATTCTTGATTCTTGACGTTTTATTACTCAACTAGTTGATATCTTCAGTGTTAGAAGAGAGTTGGGTTTGCTGTCGGTTTATATACCGTGGTTTGTCCTGTCATTGTTTTCTTCTTGATTGTTATCTAGAGTCACTCTAAAACCTTCCTAGAATCAAAGGCTCAACTGATTAAAAAAACACACCAACATCTTTTCAGACGTTAATTGCCACCCACTTCTGCATTAATGCCAAGTAGAAAACATGGGTGTGTCTATGTAGACACCAGGAATTAAGCTCAATTCGAGGAAGATTCTCCTTTTTTATATGTAGATAGGAGATATTTTGCTTGAAAGAATGACTTAGGGGTAGATTGTCATGGAGAAGATCTATCTATGTGGTTGAACATGATTTGATGGCACATCCATCAATCAATTTTGCTTGATACAGGGAAAAACTGCAGAACAGTATATGATAATAAATGGAAAATGAGTTTACAGCAGTGGTGAAATCCAATTTTTTTTACTACCGGTTCTGGTGGGCATGGTGTGGCTTGCTGGGCATGTCTTGGGAAAGGATACTGCAAAATCTCCATTCCCTCCTCACTCCTGTGGGAAGGATATTGCAAAATCTCCATTCCAACACCACTCTGGGGCCAGCCAAAGGTGGTATTTGCTGGTTCTCTGAACTGCTCAAAATTTCCACTACCGGTTCTCCAGAACCTGTCAGAACCTGCTGGATTTCACTCTTGGTTTACAGTGTAATATGGCTGCATGAATTGAAATATACTGCAGTTTGAAAATCATGGCACATAATAGAGAGTCAATTTTGTCTAGTGGTTAAGGCATCAGACTAGAAACCAGATGATTGTGAGTTCTAGTTCCTCCTTAGAAATGAAAGCTGTTTGGATGACTTTGGGGCCAATCACCAGGAGATTGTGAGTTCTAGTCCTAGCTTCAGAGGTGGGTTTCAGCAGGTTCTGACCAGTTTTGGAGAACTGGTAGTGGAAATTTTCAGTAGTTCGGAGAACCGGTAGTAAAAATTCTGACTGGCCCCGCCCCCATCTATTCTCTGCTTCCCAAGTCCCAGCTGATTGGGAGGGAATGGGGGTTTTGTAGTATCCTTCCCCTGGAGTGGAGTGGGAATGGAGATTTTACAGTATCCTTCCCCTGGAGTGGGGAGGGAATGGAGATTTACAGTATCTTTCCCCTGCCACCCCCACCAAGCCACGCCCACCAAGTCATGCCACACCCACAGAACTGGTAGTAAAAAATTTTGAAACCCACCACTGCCTAACTTGGTCATGAAAACCAGGTGTGTGGTTTTGAGTGAGTCACCAGGAGACTGTGAATTCTAGTCCCGTCTTAGACATGAAAGCTGGCTGGGTGACTGGGCCAGACAGCAGGAGACGGTGAGTTCTAGTCCCATTTTAGGCATGAAAGCCGGCTGGGTACCTTTGGGCCAGTCACTTTCTCTCAGTCCAATGCACCTCCCAAAGTTGCTCTGAGAAAACTAGGAGGAGGAAGATGTATTAGATTCCCATCTTGAGTTTTTATAAAAAATAATAAAGCTGGTATAAAAAGTAAACAAAGTAATAAAGTTCAACTTTATTCTGCTTTGGTCAGATTCCACCAAGAAGGATTCAGCCAAACTGAAACAGATTGAGAGAAAGGTAATGGAGATGATCCAAGGATTAGAAATTAAGTCCTCTGAAAAGTTAAAGGCACAACGTCCACTGCATATAGGGAAAATCAATATAAAATGTTTTATAGATGGCATATGCCCCCTGAGAAACTGGCAAAATAGTTTAAAGATAAATCAGCTAAATGTTGGAAATGTCACTAGTTACCAGGTTCTTATTACCATATGTCCAGAAGCTAAAAATTATTGGAATAAAATTAAGATATGGCTGGAAGAAATGATACAACAACGTACTGATTTAAAACCAGAGCTGTTCCCACTGGGTATCCTGCCAGAAAAAATTAGCAAAGAAAATATCTATTTGATTATACATGTAATAACAGCTGCAAGGATTGTTTATGCACAACACTGGAAAGCAGAGAAAATACCTTTGGAAGGAGAAATAATTAAAAAAAAATTTAGATTGTGCAGATATGAACAGATTGACTTTGATGATTAAAGAAAGAGAAGATTCAGAATACTTTAAGATATGGAATCAATTCTACTATTGGTTGGAAAAGAGATACAAATAAGTAAATTGACAGTTATGTATAAAAATGCTATAATTAGAATATTTTGTTAGTGATGAATTGTTGTAATTGATTCGATGAGAATGCCGACAGAAGAAATAACAAAAAGAAGAACAATTGGAGACAACACAGAGATGTCACATGGAAAGAATGACTGATGTATTAAATCTTTGTTTAAAAAATAAAAAACTTTTTTTAAAAAAAAGAAAAGTTGAAGGCAGGTTTTTTTTTTTTCAAACTTGGCAACTTCAAAATCAAGGGACTTCAATTCCTAGAATTCTCCAGCCAGAAGAGTGAAAGACATGGAATTTGAAGAATTACGGGAGGAAAAAATTGAGAATTGTTCTCTAACACCCACCCGCCCCTGGCAAGCTTAAAGTCAAGTTATGGAAAGGCAGATTCAAGTTGGATCTTTGGTCCGAAGCCAGGAAAATGAATCTTTTTTTTTCAGTCCTAGCTGGCAAAGGATGTGTTTTATAACACCCATCATCACACCTTTAAATCCCTCAAAACCCAACTCATTCAAAAGAAGGTTGTGTTTTCCCAGGCAATCTGATGTGCAAATTAACCACTTCCTAAAATGTTCTATCGCCACACTCCATAAACTTTGCAAACTGCAGAATTCCCATTGATCTTTCATTGCCTTCCAATTTCATTGCTCCCCGCCCCTCCACTCTCCCCCCCCTCCCAATGGGATTTGCCACTGAGGTAAGAACTCCAGTTAATTGAATGGTACCGCAATGTCAGGTTTTTATAGTATTTCCTTAAAATAGTTTCTCTCTCCCTTGAGAGCCATCAGTAGTTAGACCCAAGAACCAGCTTCTTCAATTTTCTGCAAAAAAACCCTCCCAAAACTTTATGATGTGGAAAGATGATGGATCCATCTATAAAAATGTTTGAATATCACCGTTTGCAGAGGCGAAAAATAACGTGGCTTGGCAAAAACTGAGTTCATAGCAAGCAGAGTTCCTGATTTTGAATCCTCTGAGTGAGTGGAGTAATAACTTTGTCATTCTTATCATCTCAAAGTTAGGCATCCTATTTGCAGATCCATGAGAGAAAGTAAAATACTTTCTCTCCCTTTTCTAATCTCCCCAGCAGAATTTATGTTGACTCATTCAACCCAAACAAAACTCCGTGGATTATTTTCAACTCAAATAAACGTTCACACATTATGCTAAGCCATTATGCTTTGAAAGGTTTGCAGAAGCAATTGTAGTTGAATTTCTTAAACAGGGTAACAGAGTTGGAAGGGACCTTGGAGGTCTTCTAGTCCAACCCCTTGCTCAGGCAGGAAACCCTGGACCGTTTCTGACCAATCTCTTATTTAAAACTTCCAGGGTCGGAGCATCCAGAACTTCTGGAGGCAAGTTGTTCCACTGGTTAATTGTTCTCACTGTTAGGAAATTTCTCCTTAGTTTTAGGTTGCTTCTCTCCTTGATTAGTTTCCATCCATTGTTTCTTATCTTGCAGTCTGGTGCTTTGGAGTAGGGGTCACCAACCTTTCGGACCTCAGAGACCACTAAATTCATAATTTTAAATCCCGTGGACCACTAATATGATCTGTCTAATGACCAGCTGGGTAGGCGTGGTTAGGTGATCATGTGACTGGATGGGCGTGGCCAACTCAATGTCACTCACATCAAAGGGCATCTCGTCAGCCTCTACTCACCCCTCCCCTCCCAGCCACTCTTCACCTCCCTGCTCAGGCTCCTTAAGGCCCCAACAGGAAGCAGTTGTTGGAGCTAGTGTTGTGGCCCGTCAGCAGCCTGTGCAGATTGTAGCTGATTCCGACAATGAGGAGGCTGGTGTGGTGCTGCGTCAGCAGCCTGTGCAGCTGGCACTTGAGTTGGACAGTGAGGAGGCTGGAGAAGATGTGGTGCCAGAGGCGGGGATTCAGCCAGGGCCTTCAGAACCTCCAGAAGCTCCTTTAAGTGAAGAGGACGAAGAGGAGGAGCCTCTTCTCAATACACGGGCGCGCAGAGCTGCCAAAAGGCAGGAATGGCTCCTCAGGAGGAGGTCTCCTCAAGAGTAAGGCTTGGGGCTAATTGGCCACTCCCTTAGCCTATTTAAGAAGGAATGCCGCTTGCAACAAGCTGTAGAGAACAACTTTAGTTCTCTCTCCTTCGTGTCTGCAAAATTGCTTCTGGGCTTTCTGCCAACTCTAGTAAGACTGTGATTACCTTATCTTAGAATTCTGGTAGGCTGTTAAGACAGCTCATTAACAGCCTTTGAATGTTAAAGACTAAGTTATTTGAGTAAAATAAGCTTTGTATAGAGTTTGTGTGTGCTGCGTTCTTTGGGGTCCATAGCTGGGGCAGAACAGCTAAGCAGCCACCATGAGAAAGAGCTGGCAAAACAGCTGGCTCAGTTCAAATTGGATCTGACCGAGAAGGAGGCTCAGTAGAAGCACCTCACTGAGGACTACAAGCATAAGATTTCCAAGCAGAGGGAAGACCTGCAGGAGTGTAAGACCAGGTACAGGCAACTGGAGGGTCAGCGGGCTGAGATGGTCAGCCGGTTCCAGGCCATGATACAGTCCCACTGGAACAAGGTCCTTCGACTCTTTGCCACCAGAGGCACTTCCTGCCAGCCTTCGCCCAAAGCCCCTCACCAGGAGGCCGAAGCAGACTCCAAGTTGGAATTTCTGCCCCCCTCCGACCCACACAAAAAGACCCCGAAGGGGGAGATTCTCTGCAGCAACACAAACGTTCATTGCACGTATCCAGCCCAGGGGCCGTAGTTTGAGGACCCCTGATTTAGTGCAATATAAAAAATGCAAATAATTTTTCTGCGGACCACCAAAATTTTCTCGCAGACCACCAGTGGTCCATGGACCACCAGTTGGTGACCGCTGCTTTGGAGAACAGTTGACCCCCTCTTCTTTGTGGCAGCCCCTCACATATTGGAACATTACTATCATATCACCCCAGCAGCAGTGGGTTTCCAGTATTCTTACCACCAGTTCGCCGTGCATGCATGTCTTCCACGCATGCGCCCAGTCTTCCGTGCATGCACTTTGCTCACATGCGCACTACCGCGCATGCACCCAGCCTCAAAAACGTGGCTAAATAGGACAGCATTACACCACGGCAGATGGATGGGCCCACCAGCAGTCGCTGATACCGTTTTGCCCGAATCGGTCCGAACCGGCTGAATACCACCTCTGCACTGCAGTCCTTTTTTTCATTAAACTACACATACCCAATTCCAGCAATCATTCGTCATATGTTTTAGCCTCCAGTCCCCTCGTCATCTATATTGCTCTTCTCTGCACTCTTTCTGGAGTCTCAAGAACTTTTTTACATCGTGGCGACCAAAACGATGTTCTGCAGAGAAGCACTGATCCCCCCAAAACCTGTTCCATGAACATCTTCCAAGAAGCAAAAATCATTTTCGTGTGGTCATGGAAGTCATGGAGTTCCCTGTGCAAATAGGAATGCATAAATGAAGAACAAAAGTTTACGCCATCACTCTTCAGACAATCACAATGACTTTCTTTTTTAAATCCTGTGACATTTATGGGGGGGAAAAAAGTCCACACAAAAGGTCAGCTTTTACCTGAAAAGGCACTAAAGGGCTAGGATCGTGATGGTGAACCTATGGCACGCGTGCCAGAGGTGGCAAGCAGCCCCCCCCTCTGTGGGCACGCGAGCCATCGCCCCAGTTCAGCTCTACCGCGCATGGGTGCACACCAGGAGTGAAATTTTAAAAATCCCCCTACCGGTTCTGTGGGCGTGGCTTGTTGGGGGAGGTCATGTGACTGGGTGGGCGTGGCCAACTTGACATCACTCACATCGAGGGTCTCCTTACCGGCCCCTCCCCTCCCAGCCACTCCTTGTCGCGCATGGCAGGAAAATGGAGAGGGGAATATTCCTGCCTACCATCCTTCCCTCAGTCTGTGCTGAGATTGAGGAATGGATGACAGGCAGGAAAATCTCCTTCCCCATTTTCCTGCCTTTCACAAAAACAGCTCCATTCCAGCTGCTCCCCACATCCCCCTCCCTCCTGGGGGCTACCTTAAAAGGAACAGGCTGTAGCAGCTCTGTTCTGAATGGAGGGAGAAAAGTTAGCATTCTCTCTGCTGCATTTCACGTTGAATTCTGTGGAATATCGAGCAGCCAGAAGAGGTGAGCAGCAACCGGCCAGGCATGGGTGGGGCCAAGAAGGGGTAATTACTACCGGTTCGGCGAACTGATGCCCATAATCCCTAGAGGTTCACCTGAACCGATCCGAACCGGTAGGATTTCACCCCTGGTGCACGCCTCCTGCCAGCCAGTTGGTGTCAGGTTTCGACGTAATCTCAAATAAATTTCATTCTCAAACACAAAGTCTTTGATGAATCTCTCATTTATTGAAGAATTTACGATCCGACCTGAACTCATGTGCAGCCAAAACTGATTCTCTGAAACCAACCCCTCCCTTTCCGCTTCTCAAAACCCCAGTGCCTCATTGGCCATCTTCCAAGTCAGTCTCTTCTGCCAACTGCTTCAGATCACAGGAATGTCCCCCTCCCTCCATCACCTGGGTTACGTTATCTGCTAAGGGGAGAAGAATACTAGGTCAAACGTCAGGCTACTTAAAACTGCTTCTGCTAACTATTTTTTTTTCTTTTCTCTTGGATCTTCATGGCAGCGATGAAAATAGAACGAATTAGATCGCTGACAGCTGGTCTTCAGGTCTCTGGTGCACATCCACAGGCGGCAAGGGGCGTGCAGGGCCCCCGTGCACATGTGTGGGGGGAGTGGGCACGTACGAGGGGCGTGTGTGTGCATGTGTAGGGTGTGTGTGCAGGGTCCATGCAGACATGTACTGGGGGTGGGGCACATGCGGGGGGGCGCATTGCATTTTGGGGGTTCAGGCGTGCTTTGGGCACTCGGTCCAGAAAAGGTTAGCCATCACTGGGCTAGATCGACTCACACCCTGGACAGCGCTTCTTTATTCCCCTGCCGTTGGAAAGGAGATATAGAAGCATAGGCAGCCGCACGAATAGGCTGAAGAACAGTTTTTATCCGTGGGCTGTCAGGCTTCTGAACGGAAAATAAGTACAACAATATAGTACGATTGACTTGCGGGGCCGGCGCAATGTGCAATAAATTCATATGGTGCAGTAGGATTGTGTGTTTGTTAGTAGGACTCACTGAGTTAGGGATTTTTTTTTTCTTTTACGGTCTTTCACTGTGAGTTGTATTGGGTTGGGGGGGATGCACGAAGGGAGGCTCAGCCCATCTCATTGTACGCATGTTGTACCCCTACAACAAAGCTTTGAATTGAACTGAGTTCTCTTTTCCTTCCATGCCTTTTTGTGAAACTACATTTTCAGCGTTCCCTGGAACCCGGGGCCAAATATCAAAAAGATGAATATTACATTAACTTCTTTTTAACAAATCTCACCAAGGAAATGTGCCATGCCAGCTTATATATATATCCCATTAATATTTCTAAGTGATGCATGAAATCTTTAGGTTATGATTAAAACATGTGCTATTTCAATATTTATCTTCTTTCTTTTAAAAACAGA
The DNA here is from genome assembly GCA_012654045.1 of Ptyas mucosa. Lineage (NCBI taxonomy): Eukaryota > Metazoa > Chordata > Lepidosauria > Squamata > Colubridae > Ptyas > Ptyas mucosa. The sequence goes on from WNWU01000013.1 coordinate 18,746,718, forward strand.
GACATGGGTGATACACATTGAGCTCACTAAAAGCCAGAGACTGAACGACTGAAAAGTTGCACTCGCTGAAAAAAGAGATCTGGAATGTATGAATAATGATTGTGCAAGAATACTGTATATCCAAACACAAGATGTTCTAAAATATTCCAAGCCAAGATGTGAATGCATTTTGGAACATACCATTCTTGTACTCCTAGTATCATAGCACAGTCATAATCCAAGAAACCTTGACAACTAACTGCATTACAGGTAATAGCAATAGCAATAGCACTTAGACTTATATAATGCTTCATAGTGCTTTTACAGCCGTCTCTAAGCGGTTTACAGAGTCAGCATATGGCCCCCAACAATCTGGGTCTCCTCATTTTAATGACCTCGGAAGGATGGAAGGCTGAGTCAACCTTGAGCCGGTGAGATTTGAACTGCTGAAGTGCAGCTAGCGGTCAGCTGAAGTAGCTTGCAGTACCGAAACTCTAACCACTGCGCCACCACGGCTCTTAATCCTGATGTTATGACCACAATTGAGCCCAAATGTTTGTTACTGAGACATTTATTAAGTGAACTATGTCCCACTTTATGGCCTTTCTTCCCACAGTTGTTAAGCGAATCACTGCCGTTGGTAACTTTAGTAACCTGGTTGTTAAGTGAATCCGGCTTCCCCCTTGACTTTGCTTGTCAGAAGATTGCAAATATGACCACATGATCCAGGGGACACTGCAACCGTCATAAAGATGGGTCAGTTGGCAAGCATCTGAATTTTGATCACCTGACCATGGGGATGCTGCAACGGTCATAAATGTGAAAAATGGCCATAAGTCACATTTTCCAGTGCTGTTGTAACTTGTAATGGTCACTAAACAAACTATTGTAAGTTGAGGACTACCTGTATCTGAGGAAGAGGGGAGGTTGGTTGTTCTTTGAACGTAGAACATAGAATAGTAGGGTTGAATGGGACCTTGGAGGTCTTCTAGTCCAACCCTCTGCTCAAGCAGGAGACCCTATACCAGTGATGGCTAACCTTTTTACCATTGCGTGCCAGGAAGGGGGGGGTTGGGGAGGTTCGCGTGTGCACGTGCTCACACCCATAATTCTATGCGCCCTGCACATGCGCGCACAACCCGCCCTCCCCCCCCCCCCGCTCCTGGCACGCGATGGCCCGATAGGCCCATTTTTCTTTTCACCTGGCTCCAGATCTTCTCTATGCATCTGGGGTGGGCGAAAACAGCCTCCCCTCCACCCCCTCCAGGCCCTCCGGAGGCAGGAAACAGCCTGTCTCCCTACTTCTGGTGAGCCCAAAGGCCTGAAAATCAGGTGGCCAGCACGCACATGCATGCCAGAGCTGAGCTGGCGTGCCCACTGATATGGCTACACGTGCCATAGGTTCGCCATCATGGCCCTATACCAGTGATGGCTAACCTTTTTGCCATCACGTGCCAAAAGCGGGGAGCGAGGGGGGGTCGTGGATGCGTGTGCCCACATCCATAATTCAATGCGCCCTGCCCTCCCGCGCATGTGCACGTGATCCCCCCCACACTTCCCCCTGCTTTTGGCATGCAATGGCATGGTGGGCTCGGTAGGCCCGTTTTTCCCCCTCTCCAGGCTCCAGAGGCTTTCTAGGAGCCTGGGGAGGACAAAAACAGCCTTCCCCATCCACCCCCCGGAGGCCTTCCGGAGGCTGGAAACAGCCAGTTTCCTGATTTCTGGTGGGACTGGAAGGCCTGAAAATCAATTGGCTGGTGTGCACATGCATGCTGGAGCTGAGCTAGGGCAACACTTGCGTGCCCACCAATATGGCTCCGCGTCCCACCTGTGGCACACGTGCCATAGGTTCGCCATCATGGCCCTATACCATTCGTCTATCTGACCGCAATTGAGCCCAAATTTTTGATAACCAAGTGAGACATTTGTTAGGTGAACTTTGTCCCACTTTATGACCTTCCTTGCCACAGTTGTTAAGTGAATCCCTACAGTTGTTAAGTCAGTAACGCGGTTGTTAAGTGAATCTGGCTTCCCCATTGACTGTTGCTTGTCGGAAGGTTGCAAAAGGTGACTGCATGACACTGCAATCGTCATAAATGTGAGTCGGTTGCCTAGCATCTGAATTTTGACCATGTGACCGTGGGGATGCTGCAATGGTCGTAAGTGTGAAAAAATGGTTGGAAGTCACTTTTTTCAGTGCCGTTGTAACTTCAAATGGTCACTAAATGAACTGCTGTAAGTTGAGGACTGCCTGTAGTACCGGTAGATGAGCAACCACTTAAAAACTGATGAATGGTGTTAAGGGCACCAACAATGTGTCTGAGGTAATCCAGTAAAAAGAAAAAGAACTGAAGAGAAGAGAAGTTTGAAGTTCCATCTTCCATTCCATCAAATATCATCTCAGATATAACATCTACACAAACTTTTGCTGCTTTGCTACCAACAAGAAAAAAAAATCAGCCTAGAAGACTTCCAAGGTCCCTTCCAGCTCCATTCTATTCTAAATAAGAAGGTTTCGTTGACATGTATGGACCTAAGAAGCGATATTGAGTGAATGTGAGATGCTTCTATTGTTCTATTGTTCAACTAAAGCTTTGGAAATCTGCTGGTAGCTGGACTTTCAGGCTTACAAGAGGAAAAATCAATAGCATGTAATCAGATAGGGATACGGTATCTCACTCAGATCTTTCCCAACAGAGCTCAGCACCCTGGCCAGCTCCCTGCCACTCAGCCGGTATCTCAAATGCAGGGTTTCGGAAGCTTTATATCAACAACCCAAAGCTACAATGTGGTTTACTTCTTATCAATATATGGAAATGGTAGAAAGACCATATAATCAGGTGTGAAATGCTACCGGTTCGCTCCAGTTTGGGTAAACCGGTAGTGATAAAAACTACCAGTTCGGGCGAACTGGTAGTAAAACAAAAGCTACCGGTTCAGGCGAACCGATAGTTAGCTACTCGTTTAGTTGAACCTGTAGTTAAAAAAAGCTAACGGTTCCTCCAAACCGGTATTTCCGACGATCAGCTGTGCCACAGGGTTTAGCTTCGCTAGAAAGCAGGAAATCCTGCTTTCTAGCGAAGCTAATTCGCACGGCACAGCTGATTCCTCCCCCTCACTGTTCTACTTACTTTCCCAAGCCTCCTTTTGGCACGTATTGTGCATAGCGCTGCTTGGCGTGCAGAGCACATGCACGGCCAGCAAACCAGTTGCAAACCGGTTCAGATTTCACCACTGCATATAATCAAGTTTGGAAGACCTGACCCTGGTTCATATATAAGGGCGCTCAAGGAAGGGACTTGCAAGGAGCATAGAAAGAGAGGGGTTCCTTCAGCAGTGATTAGCTTCTATTTATACAAGTTTTCTTTATAAGTGGTTGCCATCGTCAATTTATAGTTTCTCTCCCAGAGTTTTTGCCAGTTATCTAGTTCTATATTATATCCAAAAAGATTTTGCCCATGCTATTATTGTCTCTTTCACCTGTTCATCTTCCAATTTTAGGCTTAATAAAAAGTTGCATAATTTCTTAACTAGCAGTGATTAGCTTCTGAGGAACTTCACATATAGGAAAACTAGACCAATCAGGAACCAGAAAAACAAAAGAGTTGGAAGGGACCTTGGAGGTCTTCTAGTCCAACCCCCTCTTCAAGCAGGAAAGCCTATACCAGTGATGGCTAACCTTTTTGCCATTGCATGCCAAAAGCAGAGGTCGTGTGGGGGGGGGGTCGCGTGCGTGTGCCCACATCCATAATTCTATGTGCTCCGCCCCTGTGCATGTGTGCGCAACCCCCTGCGCAACCCTCGCTTTTGGCACACGATAGCACGGTAGGCCCAGTATGCCCATTTTTCACCCTCCCCAGGCTCCAGAGCTTTTCTAGTAGTCTGAGAAGGGTGAAAATGGCCTCCCCCTCCCCCGGAGGCCCTCAGGAGGCCAGAAACAGCCAGTCTGCCAACTTCCAGTGGGATCAGAAGGCCCGTTTTTTGCTCTCCCCAGGCTCCAGAGCCTTTCTAGGAGCCTAAGGAGGATGAAAACGGTCTTCCTCACCCACCCACCCCCCGGAGGCCCTCCAGAGGCCGGAAACGGCCCATTTGCCAGGTTCTGGTCCCTTCCAACTCTGTTAATCTGTCATAAGATCTGTTATGAGCTCATTTTCTTTTCATGAGTATGATGCATTAATAGTAGATGGGCATTGTGATTTGAATTTTGGATTTACTTTGACCTGATGTTTTAAGGGATAAGGGGTAAAAAGTTGTGGTGGTGCAACAGTTAGAATGCAGTATTGCAGGCTGACTCTGCCCACTGTCAGGAGTTCGATCCTAACCGGTTGACTCAACCTTCCCTCTTTCCGAAGTCGGTAAGATGAGGACCCAGATTGTTGAGGTCAATATGCTGACTCTGTAAACTGCTTAGAGAGGGCTGTAAAGCACAATGAAGTGGTATATAATTCTTATTGCTATTGCTATTGCTATTGCTATTGCTATTGCTATTGCTATTGCTATTGCAGACTAGCTCTGCCGACTGCCAGGAGTTCGAATTTGCCCAGCTCAACGTTGACTCAGCCTTCTATCCTTCCAAGGTTGGTAAAATGAGGATCCAGATTGTTGGGGGCAATAGGCTGACTCTGCTAACTGCTTAGAAAGGGTCATAAAGCGGTATATAAGTCTAAGTGCTCTTGCTCTCTAGAGCAGCACGGTGAGACTAATTACAGAACGCTGGTTCATCCAATGTTGCCGCCATCTTGAATGAGTCATTCCTCAAAACGGTGGTGTTAGGAGTGCTGACTGCGCTCTCTAATGTCATTTGATCCCTCCCTCAGCCCAGATGCACACAAAAGAAAGAATCTTGCAGACTCAGGATGGGTATGTCCCCTAGAGGAAGCAGAAAGGTCAAGACAACAACTGCACTTTATATGACATCGTTTCCTAGCAAAGATGCATATGTGTACAGAAAAAGAAAGGTAATTGATCGGGCTCCCAAAAGATATAAAGAAAGAGAAATCTAACACAAGAGTCTCAGGTTTCAGCTTCCTCTTTGGATATAGTGAAAGCACTTTTTCCCAACGGAATAGCAGAGAGAGGGAGTGGGGGAGAGAGAAAGAGAGAAAGAAAGAGAGAGAGAGAGAGAGAGAGAGATCTCAAAAGCTTGCATTAGGAACAAAACTGGTTTTTTCATAATGACATGTGCAATATAACGAGATCCGTAGAAAACCTTCAATACTCTTTCAGAATCAATTTTGTATTGCTTTGATTTTTCTGCATCTGGCCCTCTCTCTGTCTTACAATGAGTTAGGAAAACATCATTCATTGCAGACAATCAAGAACTCTGAACCTTCTTCTCCCTGGAGTATCTAGCAAGGTTCCGGCTAATATTTCTTCCCTCGAGATTAAACAAAACCCACCCCATAGTTTAAAACCTCCCTGCCTCTCTTGAGGATATGACGAGAGGCGCCTGCTTCAATAGCAAATGTTAGAAGAGATTAAAAAATAGGTAAAACTGAGCCTTTCGTGGAAAAGCTTTTGCAAATTTCCTGAAGGATTGCCACAGGCTAAATAAAACCTTGTCCTTCTGCTGGGAAGTCCATCCGAAAATGAGAAGCAAATTTAGTTCCGCCTTTCACATGGCAATTGGTCATCCTCTAAACCTGGACTGCAAATGTACTGTCTCCTCCCTACTAGAAACACAATTTTTTCCTATATTTTAATTTTGTACACCAAAAACCTTTTTTTTTTTACTTGTGTCTAATTTTTTTGCTGGTCTTACTTTCATTGGAGGCAAATACTGTACATCTATTCCAGTTGACTTCTAAGCATGGTGCCAGAGCACCCCCTGGCTTGTTTTGTTTTGTTTTGTTTTGTTTTGTTTTGTTTTGTTTTTATTAGTTGTAAAAGTAAAGTTTTATTTAGAGGATTTATGTGCCCACGCACTCACAGGGCAGTTACTGCCCTACACACTTGTTTTTTGTTTTAAAGTTCACAGATAGAAAAGTTCAGCTGAGAAATTGTCCTTCCTTCCTTCCTTCCTTCCTTCCTTCCTTCCTTCCTTCCTTCCTTCCTTCCTTCCTTCCTCTCTTCCTTCCTTTCTTCCTCCTTCCTTCCTTCCTTCCTCCTTCCTTCCTTCCTCTCTTCCTTCCTTCCTTCCTCCTTCCTTCCTTCCTTCCTTCCTCCTTCCTTCCTCTCTTCCTTCCTT
>WNWU01000013.1:18753637-18765349 GCA_012654045.1 Ptyas mucosa
CTTTCCTTTCCTTTCCTTTCCTTTCCTTTCCTTTCCTTTCCTTTCCTTTCCTTTCCTTTCCTTTCCCTTCCCTTCCCTTCTCCTTCCTCCCTCTTACCTTTCCTTTCCTTCCCTTCCCTTCCCTTCCCTTCCTTTCCCCTTCCCCTTCCCCTTTCACTAATCCCTTCACTAATGCTGCAGGACAGCAGAGAAATAACCCACTTATTCATTTTGTTTTTTTTAAACATATGGACTTGACTAGAGTTCTGCCAGTCTCTCTTCTAAATGAAGAACTGAAAAACACTTTTAAAAAAGCCAATCCTTAAACTGAATGCCCATGCCATTGAGGCTTGTTTTCTTAACATAGGAGGGAGGGATAAAGAAGGAGAGAAACCCAGCAGCCAGGGGACCTGTCAAACATAGTCTGAACACAGACCATCATCAGGTCATCATTATGGAGGATGTAGTACAGTAGTGGGTTGCAAATCCCGTCGCTACTGGTTTGCTCATGGGTGCTCGCGTGTGATGCTTCTACGCATGCGCAGAAGCATCCAGGCAGGTGGGCGGAGCCTCCTGAACCGCTGCTACAGGTTCGCCTGATCTGGGGCGAACTGGTAGCAACCCACCACTGATGTAGTACATGAAGGGGTTGAAATCTGGGAAGAGGATTTTGCACAGGCGAACAGCTACACCTGCCAGAGCACAATTGCAAAAGGGTGAGTTGAATCTGATAATGCCCTGCGTGACCAAGGCAGAGAGTTTCATTTTCAGTCAACGATAATCAACCACTCAGCTCATTTAAACCATTTTTTAAAAAACAATTATTAAATTTCTATACCGTCCATCTCACCTAATTGAGGTTTACAACAATGCTAGTTTGGAAAACCCTGTACTTTGGGCAACCCTTGATCCTTTCTTACTTCAAGCTGAAATGTTCAGTTCGTAATCTCCGCCACCAGTTTAGCAATTGCCAGCCAACCTGAATCAAGCAAAAAGAAAAAGAAAAAAGAAAGGCTAGTGCAATGAGGGTGAGCCTTTTTGGCACTGAATGGCCAAACTGGAACACGTGGGCATGTGCGCACACCGGAGCACCGGAAACCCGAAGACCAGCTGGCTGGCGTGTGCATGCCTGTTTTTGGGCCGTTTCCAGCTCAAAAACAGCCTGAGAAACAGCCTGAAAATGACCCCAAAAACAGCCTAAAAATGGCTTGGAAAATGGCCCCCAAACGGTCTGAAAACAGCCCCAAAATGCCTTGGAGATGCCCCCCAAAAGGGCCTGGGTTTTGGGCATTTTCTGGCCATTTTCTGGTGCTCCAGCGCCCGCGAAGACCAGCTGACTGGTGTGCCAGAAACCAGAAGAGCAGCTGGCGACAGCACGTGTGCCCACAGAGATGGCTTTGCGTGCCATAGGTTCGCCATCACGGGGCTAGTGGATCTCTGGATAGCAAAAAAATAGATGACCATTAGATGGCAATAAAGTTAGCATCCTGTATCTCTTCCCTGCCCTCTAGTGGCCATCTGGGAGGGTTGCAGTAGAGAATATAGGAAACAACTCACATTCCTCGCTTAAGTAATTGCGGGAGAGCAGACCCCCACCGCCCGTTCAGAAGAGGCCAATGAAAGCTGTTAAAAGAGCTCGTGCTGTGGGGAAAGTTTTTCTGAATATTTCTCTGCAGCCTTTGGCTTCCCTGCCGTTTGCATCCTGCAATTCTACAAGCGAGGAGGTTTGAAGGCGATTCAGTTGCGCAGAATGGAAGAAAGGAGGGGGGGTGCCTGGGAGAAAGAAATTGGACTCAGAAAAAAAAGCAGCCACAGCTGCAAGAAACAAGAGCATCCTGCCACGAGGGGTGTCACGCCGTGACGTCCCTTGCAGTGTCAATTCAGCCTGGGACTGAATTAGCCAATTGACAGCCTTGAGTGTCTGGATTAATTGGATAGGTCTGTCCTAAGCATCCCTGCCTGAATATCCTTATCAAGTTCCTGCTTGATTGTAGACAGCGGGGGACTCGGTTCGGGTCTCTTTGACGCCTGCCTCTTTCAAGGAAGAATCACAAGTTCTTTATCTATATGCTAATGCACTCCCGGCTTTCTGATGAGAGCATCATTATGCAGCCATTTATTCCAGAAGCGGCACAATTAGCAGATTCCACTACCTACCATCACCCCGCGGGCACACACCCTGCCCAATTGGTTGTCTATTGAGTTTTCCTTGGGAAGTTACTTGGCGCTCAGTGAAAAACTGTTTAAGTCAGGGAGGAGGGAAGTCCTCTCCTTAGAAAGTGACATGCAGACAGATTATTATGCGTTTGGCCTAGACGTCAGAATAACAGAGTTGGAAGGGACCTTGGAGGTCTTCTAGTCCAGCCCTCCTCAGGCTGGAAACCCGTTATTATTTCAGACAAATGGCTCTCCAATCTCTTCAGAGGTGGTATTCAGCCGGTTCCCACAAGTTCAAGCAAACCGGTTGCGGCAATAATGGGTGGGCCCGCCCAAGGCTCCAAGTCACGCTACTTAGGCACGTTTTCGAGGGCGGGCGCATGCGTGGAAAGCATGAGAGCGAGCAAAGTGCATGTCCGGAAGGCTGCATGCACGGACAGCGTGTGCGCGAGTGAAGCGGGCGTGTGCGCAGCGGTGAACTGGAGGTAAAGGTAAGTGACCCTCTTACCCTGAGTCTCTTCTTAAAAACCTCCAGTGATGGAGGCACCCACAACTTCTGGAGGCAAGTCATTTCACTGGTTAATTGTTCTCAGTATATAAGGAAATTTCTCCTTAGTTCCAGGATGATTCTCTCCTTGATTAGTTTCCATCCATTGTTTCTTGTCCTGCCTTTAGATGCTTTGGAAACTAGGTTGATTCCTTCTTCTTCTTTGTGGCAGCCTCTTAAATACTGGAACACTGCTATCATGTTACGCCTAATCCTTCTTTTCACTAGATTAGACAAACCCAATTCCTGCAACTGTTCTTCATAAGGTTTAGCCTCCAGCCCCCTAATCATCTCTGTTGCTCTTTTCAAGGCTTCGTTGCCCATTTGTCAAGGCTGATGTTAGAAGTGACAGATTGAAGAAAAGATCCCTCCTCCCAATTATATTCTCCTTTACATCTATTCCTCTCACGGGCGTCTGGAGGAATGTGTGTGACGATTTGTCGCCAGTCCAATAAAAATACAGGCAATGGTTTTACACTCAGTCAATCTAAGCAACTTTTTTAAGCATTGAAAAGTCACATTAGTTCTCCGGTTCACAGAAGGGCTATAAGGTTCTTCTATTCTGATGTTTCTCAAACTTGCAATGTTTAGCTATGTGGACTTCAATTCCCAGAATTCTCTAACTGACCACGTTGGCTGGGGAATTCTGGGAGTTGAAGTCCACCTGTCTTCAAGTTGCCAAGGTTGAGAAATGCTACCCTATTGCATGGCTGCAAGGAATTATCACGTTTTTGCTTCTTTGGGGAGTTAATCACATAGTTTGCTAAGTTTGCTAAACAAAAATCTACTTCAAAACACATTGTAATACACCATCTGTCTGTTTCGATGAATCATTGTTAAGGTGAACTATAAGACGCCATGTCCCTAATTCCTTCTAAAATCCAGCAGCAACATCAAAAAAGTCAGTCAAGATGGATCATGGTTGGCCAGTTTTCCATTCATTTGGTTGCCTATTCATCCAAAAAACTCCAGATGGCTAACAAATAAAGCCAAGGCATTCTATTAAACCAAATAAAACCACTCTGAGACTCAGTAAAATCGGGGAACTATCCATCCCATACACACATACCTGGATCCCCATAACTAGAGCCAGTTTGGTCTAGTGGTGAAGCCATCAGGCTAGAAAGCGGGAAACTGTGAATTCAAGTGCTGCCATTAAGCCATGAAACCCAGCTGAGTGACCTTGGGCCAGTCACTGTCTCTCTCAGTCCAACTCACCTCACAGGGTTGTTGTGGGGAAAACGGGAGGAGGAAAGCGTGTTGGATATATTTTCTGCCTTGGGTTGATTATAAAAATAAATAAAGGTGGAAGGTAAACAAACAAACAAACAAATAACAAACGTCCCAGCCCTGGTGCCTGGGGGAAGAGACAGATCTTCACCACCACCTGGAAGGACAACAGGAGTGGAGGCTGTCCCACAAGACAGGAACCATGGTAGATAAAGTACACTGTCAACAGGTGGCATTGCTCACCAAACATTCCCACTTGGCTGGATCGTGTGGGATGGCCAGACATCACCAGAAAAAGGCAGTTTTGCTGGTCCAGTGCTCCCTAAGGCTTAAAGGGCTCTTCAACCCCAGCATTCCTCTCTCTCCCTCCCTCCCTCCCTTCCCACTTCTGAAATCCAACCTCAGCAGTGGTGAAATCCAAAATTTTTTACTACTGGTTCTGTGGGTGTGGCTTGGTGGGCATGGTATGGCTTGGTGCGCGTGGCAGGGGAAGGATACTGCAAAACTCCATTCCCACCCCACTCCAGGGGAAGGATATTGTAAAATCTCCATTCCCATCAGAGGTGGGTTTCAGCAGGTTCTGACCAGTTCTGGAGAACCAGTACCGGAAATTTTGAGTAGTTTGGCGAACCGGCAGTTAAAATTCTGACTGGTCCCACCCCCATCTATTCTCTGCCTCCTGAGTCCCATCTGATTGGGGGGAAATGGGGATTTTGCAGTAACCTTCCCCTGGATTGGGGAGGAAATGGAGATTTTACAGTATCCTTCCCCTGCCACGCCCACCTAGCCATGCCACACCCGCCAAGCCATGCCACACCCACCAAGCCACACCTACAGAACCGGTAGTAAAAAAATTTGAAACCCACCACTGATTCCCACCCCATCTGGGGCCAGCCAGAGGTGGCATTTGCTGGTTCTCTGAACTACTCAAAATTTCCGCTACTGGTTCTCCAAACTGCTCAAAATTTCCACTACCAGTTCTCCAGAACCTGTTAGAACCTGCTGGATTTCACCCCTGAACCTCAGATTCCACTCCTAATTGGCCAGGCAAGCACAAGAACTCCAAAAGGGTTGTAGGAAGTTAGAACCCACCCTTCTAGCAAAATGAGAGATTTTAGGAAATATTAAAAGGACAGAATATTTCCCCTAAAAGGGAGGCAGAAACTCAGCCCCCCACCTTTCTCAATGGGCCTTTAAGGCCTGGGCCATGCTATTCTACATAACAAAGATCTACCTTCTTCAAGCAGAACCATAATAGGAATTGCCCTCGCCCAAGATCCAACAAAAATAGGATCTAGTAACAGAACTCACCAAATGGCACCTGGGGAGATTACATCACCCAGCAAGGCTCAACCAAGTCTGGGACACAGACAACCTACAAAGTTAGCTAAGACCCCTGCATGGCCCCATGGGAGTCTGACAACCAATCAGAATACAAGCTCAAATTCAAAGCCCAACAGAGGGCATAAAACCAAGGCATTCTCAGCCTCTCTGCCCTTTTCTGCTCAGGATCTCAAGCCATGTGATCCTGTTCATCAAAAAACCTGCTTTCCAAGCAACTTCCATGAATCCAGTGTCTTTTTCTCCCACTTGGAACTGAACCCAGAAGGACATTTCTTCCAACAGGGTGTCTGGGATTTCCACTCGTTTTTTTCTTACGCTTAAAAGGGACAATTACTTCTCTTTATTCACCAAAGCCAGCGTGGTTCAGGTTTGTTGCTCATTAACCCACCAGGTTTGTATTAACTGCAGCAGCAGGTTCTCCATTAACCGCACAGCAGCCTCTGCTGTACCCAAATAGGTTTTGCTAGAGGATAAAAACTGGGCGTGGCAAGGTGCAAAAAAATCCTGCCTAAACATCTAGGGAGAAAGGAGGGCTGTTCAGCTACAAAGGACAAGCGTTCCTTTGGCATTCAGCCCCTGGCCTTCAGAAGCAAAAGGACAAGGATGGGATTGAAAAATTTCAGCAACCGGTTCGCTGCCCAGTTGCAGGGTGGGCGTGGCCATGGGGGCATGGCCTACTCGGCCTCCTGCACCACCAGGGGGAGCTTTTTTGCCCTCCCCAGGCTCCAGAGGTCTTTCCTCAACCCTTTAGGAGGGCAAAAACGGCCTCTTCTGGGCTCCCGAGGCCCTCCAGAGGCCGGAAATGGGCTCATTTCCGGACTTCCAATACTTCCGGTAGGCCCGTTTTTCGCCATCCTCGGGCTCCGGAGACTTTCCTGGAGCCTCCAGGAGAGCGAAAATGGCCTCCCCTGGGCTCCAGAGGCAACTCCGGAGGCCAGAAACAGGCCCATTTCCGGACTTCTGGTACTTCCAGTAGGCCCATTTTTCGTCCTCCCAGGGCCTCTGTGCGCTCCCTGCACTTACCTGGCATCCAAAACGGGCCGCGTGGAGACTCCTGGGAGGGATAGGGTGGGTGGGGTCAGCCAGTTCTTGGAACAACCGGTTCAGCAAACCAGATTAACATCTGGTCCAAACTGGCTGAATCCCACCCCTGCAAAAGGATCACCAAGCAGCAGGGCACAGAAGGAGGCAACTAAAAGTGGTTTTCGTATTCTTTTCCCTACAGGTAGTCCTCGAGTTATAACTAGTCTGTTAGCGACTCTTTGAAGTTTCACCAGATCCCAGATTTGAAGGTAGTTATGACCCTGATTTCCCCCTCTTCCCCGGATTAAAATATTCTTTATTCTTAATATTAAAAAGAGGCAGGGGGATAGAGTATTTCCCCCAACAGAGAAATGGAGAAAAATCTTAACAAAGGCAAAAAGCAGCCCCAGTCTTCCTGCCATAGATGGAGATTTTGTACCCATTCAGAAAGGCTGGGCCAATCTATTCATAAGCAAAGAGATTCCAAATAAGCAACACAATTAGACAAGCCAAAACTGGCAAGATTAGTTCAGACAAACACCTAGGACAGTGATGGCTAACCTTTTTGCCATCATGTGTCAAAAGCGGGGGGAGCATGGTGGGGTCACACACACATGTGCCCACATCCATAATTCTATGCACCCCATCCCCCTGTGCTCCCCCCGCTTTTGGCATATGATGGCACAGTTTTTGCTCTCCCCAGGCTCCAGAGCCTTTCTAGGAGCCTGGGGAGGGCAAAAACGGCCTTCCCTACACCCCCCAGAGGCCCTCCGGAGGCCGGAAACAGTGTATTTCCTGAGTTCTGGTGGGCCCAGAAGGCCCAAAAATCAACTGGCTGGTGCACGCATGCGTGCCAGAGCTGAGCTTGCGTGCCGACCGATATGGCTCCGCGTGCCACCTGTGGCACCCGTGCCATAGGTTCGCCATCACGGACCTAGGATTTGCATTTCTCCTTTTGCCTGTAGAGCCAGCCACGACCCCTACATGACCCCGTAGGAATCCGGCAACAGCCATTAAAATATTAAAGGGCATGTTCTTTCACAGGAACAGGCATCTCAATTACAAAGCTCCAAAGAATGACCACCTATCCCAGGGGTGTCAAACTGGTGGCCCGCGGGCTGGAGGTGTCCCATGCAGGTCATGCCAACCCCAGCTCCGTGAAGGGAAAAAACATTGCGAAATGTCACATGAAAGCAACCTGACACCACAAGTTTGACATCTGTGACCTATCCCAACCCCATTTTGTCAACTACCCCAGAAACATGCTGCTGGTTTCCGGCATCCAAAAAAATAGAAACATTCTTTTCTACAGCCAGCCTCCATTTTATTTCCAGTGTCTTTCTCCCAGCTCGGAACTGGACTGGATTTTTCTTCCAACACCATGCCCCCCAGTCATGGGATTGCATTTTAGGAGCTGGGCAACCAGCCCGCATTTTCAGCCATTTGCAGCTTCCCATGGGCATATGACCATGATTTATGCCAATTTTTTTTTTTTTTGCCAGAAACCACTGGTTTCCTGCAAAAAAAAAATGACTATTATGGACAATTAGTTCACTTAACAATGCCTGGGTTTGTTTAATGACCATCGAAAAAAGCCACAAAATCGGGCACAGTCTATTGATAACCAGCATGACTTTCGACCGTAATTCAGGACTCAGTTACGGTTGTAAGTTGAGGACTACTTGTAATCAGGGGTGGGCTTCAAAAAATTTAGCAAGGGGTTCTCTGCTCGGTTGCTTGATGGGCGTGGCCATGGTGGGCGTCTCCTAGTCGGCCTCCTGCACCACGGCAGTGTGTGTGTGTGTTTGCCCTCTCCAGGCTCCAGAGCCTCTGGGAGGGCAAAAATGGCCTCCTCAGGTTCCGAAGGCCCTCTGGAGGCCGGAAACAGGTCCAAACTTTCGGTAGGGCCATTTTTTGCCCTCCCCAATCCTCTGCGCGCGCCCTGCACTTACTGGCATCCAAAACAGGCCACGTGGGGGCTCCTGGAAGGGAAGGGGCCAGCCAGAAGTGGGATTTGGGGGTTCTCCAAACTGCACAGAATCTTAGCTAGAGGTTCTCCCGAACCCCCGCGAACCCCCAGCAGCCCACCCCTGCCTGTAATAATAAATATTATTAAGATGACAATTATGGAAAAGGAGAAAAAGAAACAGTAGTGGCAAACAATCCGCAGCCACATTCTTTTAAGGCTGATGGATAGGATAGGATAGGATAGGGTAGGGTAGGGTAGGGTAGGGTAGGGTAGGGTAGGGTAGGGTAGGGCCGGGCGGACCGGACTGGACAGGACAGGTCTTCCCTAGTTTATGTTTATGTTTATTTGATTTTTATACCGCCCTTCTCCTTCCGGACTCAGGGCGGTGAACAGCCAACTAAAAACACTGTATACAAAAGTTAAAATAATTTTAAAAATAATTTATAAAATTTGGCCCATAATTTAAAACATTTCAATTTAAAATCAGTATCAACCTTTAAAACCAACATGGAGTCAGGCCAGCCCGGCTAACTGAAAATAGTTTTAGGGGCCCGACGAAAAGTCCGGAGGTCTGGGATCACTCGTATCTCTGGGGGGGAGGTCATTCCAGAGGGTGGGCACCACCACAGAGAAGGCTCTCCCCCTGGGGGTCACCAGCTGACATTGTCTGGCTGACGGCACCCTGAGGAGGCCCTCTCTATGGGAGCGAACTGGCCGGTGGGAGGCAATTGGTGGCAGAAGGCAGTCCCGTAAGTACCCCGGCCCTAAGCAATGGAGCGCTTTAAAGATGATTATCAAAACCTTGAAGCGCACCCGGAAGTCCATTGGAAGCCAATGCAGCTCACACAGGAGAGGTGTCACATGGGAACGCCCCGTCGCTCCCATAATCCCCTGCGCGGCCGCATTCTGCACCAATTGGAGCCTCTGGGTGCACCCCAAGGGGGGGTGCTGCCTAATTGTAAGGAGATTAGAGCCATCTTCAGTGAAGGTATGACCAAGCCATGAAGGGCAGGCATAGACAGGAGACTGAAGACTGAAGGAAACTTAAAACATCCCTGCCTTGATTTTGTTCCATATCAGATAGTCAAAGAGAAACTAGGACAGGTTTCGAGATTCTCTAATTGTACCCTTCATCAATCAAGTAGCATTGCTAGAATGGAGTCCATCTAATGTTTCTTGAGCTGACCAACTTCAAAGGGATGATGATCGTATAATCTCCCAGCACCTGTGACTTCATGGCCGATTAATCTTTCCTGATCTCATCTGATTCCTTGGCAGATGAGTAGGCCTGGCATAGTTCCCGGAGTCCACATATCTTAGAGTTGCTAAGATTGAGAAACATCGCTCTGTGCTATGTCGTCCTCTCTTTTTTTGGAACCCTTCTTTTTTTCTCAACTCTCTTCATATTTTTTTTTCAGGTTTGTCTTTTAATCCTGTAAAAATCTTTAATGAATATTATAAACAGTGCTTCTAAACAAGTGCCGCTAGCTTTTCTCTCATCAGTAAATCATCATGGCTTGCCTTTAGTAGTGTAAATACAGGTAGTCCTTGTCAGATATTGCCTACGTATGATGCCCCAGGCACCAGAAGGGGTTAAGTCTTCTAAGTCTACAGACATCCCATGTGACTGTATAAACCAATGAACTCCCTTATTGGAGTCATACCCACAAATCAATTGGATATCTTCCCTAATTTCTTCCCATCCATCTCAGCAAGACAACAGTGAACTTCTGACAGTCCTTGACTTACAACAGTTCATTTAGTGACTTACAATCCTTTTTCACACTTTCGAGTGTTGCAGCTTCTCCCTGGTCACACGATGAAAATTCAGATGCTTGGCAATTGATTCATGTTTATGATGGTTGCAGTATCCCGGGGTCATGTGATCAGGGGTGGACTGCTGGGGGTTCGCAGGGGTTCGGGAGAACCTCTAGCTAAGATTCTGTGCAGTTCAGAGAACCCCCAAATCCCACTCCTGACTGGTTCCGTCCACCTCACCCTGTCCCTCCCAAGAGTCCCCACGTGGCCCGTTTTGGATGCAGGTAAGTGCAGGGTGCGTGCAGAGGCTCAGGGAGGGCGGAAAATGGGCCTACCAGACGTTCGGGAAGTTCGGGCCTGTTTCTGGCCTCCAGAGGAGCTCTGGAGCTTTGGGAGGCCATTTTCGCCCTCCTGGAGGCTCAAGAAAAGCCTCCAGAGACCGGGGAGGGCAAAAAGCCCCCCCCCCAGCCGTGGTGCAGGAAGCCGACTAGGCCACACCTACCATGGCCACGCCCACCCAGCAACCAGGCAGAGAAACCCTTGCTAAAATTTTTGAAGCCCACCCCTGCATGTGATCATCTTTTGTGACCTTCCGACAAGCAAAGTCAATCGGGAAGGACAGATTCACTTAACAACCGTGTTACTAACTTAACAACTGCAGTGATTGCCATTGAGAGCTGAAGAAGCTTCTTCAAAGAAAAACCAGAAATCCAATTACCTCTTGAAAAAGCACCTTTGGGACATGACCTGGATGACTGAGAATCTCCAGAGACAACTGCAGTGATTCACTTAACAACTGTGGCCAGAAAAGTCATAAAATGGGGCAAAATTCATTTAACAAATGTCTCACTTAGCAACAAAAATTTTGGGTTCAATTGTGGTTGTAAATCAAGGATTACCTGTACATAAACTAACAACCTCTTTACGGATGTTTCATTCTCTAGGGATGAGGAACTTCACTTTGATCCACTAGAGGGCGCACTGTTGCTGCCTTACGTCTATCTTCGCTGATTGCGGGCAATCTAGAGATAGAAAAAGATAACTTTCGCTTATAATAACTTTCTTTGATTTTTTTTTTCAAAATGACAAAGGTCCACAGCAGTATAATATTGTTAACTATTCCTCTCCTCTTTTTCTTTCCGATTAATGTTTCCCAACCTCAGCCATTTAAAGATTTGTGGACTTCAATGGGGTATTCTGAGAATTGAAATTCACATAATGGCTAAAACACTGATTTAGACTCTGAGGATTGGGATCAGAGGTGGGTTTCAGCAGGTTCTGACCAGTTTTGGAGAACCGGTAGCAGAAATTTTGAGTAGTTCGGAGAACCTGTAAATACCACCTCTGACTGGCCCCGTCCCCATCTACTCTCTGCCTCCCGAATCCCAGCTGATCAGGAGGAAATGGGGATTTTGCAGGGATTAACCTTCCGCAGGAGTGGGGTGGGAATGGAGATTTTACAGTATCCTTCCCCTGCCACGCCCACAAAGCCACGCCACGCCCACCAAACCATACCCACAGAACCGGTAGTAAAAAATTTTGAAACCCACCACGGATTGGGACAGCTAAAAAGCTAGTGACTCTCCTTCCCCTTCCCCTTCCCCTTCCCCTTTTAAAATTATAATATGAACCTCTAGAGCAGAGGTCTTCAAACTTGGCTGCTTGAAGACTTGTGGACTTCACCTCCCAGAATTCTCCAGCCAGA
>WNWU01000013.1:18797937-18818618 GCA_012654045.1 Ptyas mucosa
TATATATTATATATTATATATTATATATTATATATTATATATTATATTATATTATATATTATATATTACGTGTTGGGTAGGGAATCCTGGGAGTTGAAGTCCACACATCTTAAAGTTGCTGAAATTGAGAAACATTAGTCTAAATCAGGGGTGTCAAATTTCTCAATACACCAGGCCCGTCAGATGTGTCACGTGTTGGCTCCGCCCCCGCCCAGTTTAGCGAAGGGGAAAAAAGTCCCAATACGTCATGTGACACCGCCGTGACGACTCGAGTTTAACACCCCGAGTCTAAATAATCAAGAGCCATGACTCACTCATGAACGTAGATTGAGAATTTCTGCAGTGTATTCTGAGTTAGTACAAGCTATAGATCCACTGTGATTAATCTCTGTGACTCTTTTCCTATTCCCCCCCCCCCCCATATTTCTCGACAGCAAAAGAACTTCAACCAATTTTGAGATGGCCACAACAGACGCTCTTCATAGTATCACAGGTATAGATTTGGGGAAACTACCCTTTTGGGGACAACACATGTGGCAAGTAGACATCAACTTGAGTGGTGGTCTTTGAGATAGGTTGTTTGCTTGCAGACATCTCATGACCTAACTAGGTAATATCATCAATGCTAATGGAGAAGTGGTCTTCTCCAGTTGTTGGACACATGGCAGAAAAAGACAAGAAAATGGCATTGAGATGAAAAATCCTACAGGAAGACGGCAGTGGGTCTCCAGATAAGATTGGGATATTTCTCCTAGTATATTCCAATCTTTTAAAATTGTCAACCATGGTGGAGAACATTCTGAAGGGCTCATTTAACCTTTCATCTACGTTTATTATTTATTGGTTCGATTTATATGCTGCCCTTCTCCAGAGACTCAGGGCAGCTTACAATGCGTTAAGCAATAGCGTTCATATTTTTCTATATACCTGCTTAGTAGGACTTTCAGCCCCCCCCCAAGCAGTGTTCTTTTTTATACAAAGTCAGCTTATTGCCCCCACAATCCAGGTCCTCACTTTACCTGCCTCGAAAGGATGGAAGGCTGAGTCAACCTTGAGCCTGGTGAGATTCGAACTTGCAGTAATGGCAGGCAGCTGGTGTTACTTAGCAGCACTTTAGTCTGCTGCGCCACCAAGGCAACATACAACATGGAACCGTTCTGTGATCATCAGGCCTTCCATGACAGCCAACTTGTGAGGAAGTCATCAAGCCCACTGACAAAATCACTGTTTTAAGGCCTTTCAAAAAAGCAACAGTGTCAGGGCCAACTGTACCTTTTTATATTACTGCCATTATTTTTAAATTTGTGACTAGACATAATATCTTGGAAATATTTATTTTTATGACAGAATGAGGCAGGCATGTTGGGTGATGCTGGGGCAGAGGGGCGGGGGGGCGCTTGTGGCCACGTTGGGAATTTTTAAAAGCAGGTTATGGGACTTTCCCAGACGGCAAGTGGATTTGTATTTCCAGCTTCTTCTTCATGAAAATTCATGTCCCAATATTTTCCTGACTTGTTCTCTTTGTTTTGGGGTGAGGAATTTCCACGTTTTAGTGCTGTCCAGCATGTAGGCACCACCCTAAATAGACAGCAATTTTCTTTATCTGTTCAAACGTTTCATGGCTCCTCATCAGTTTGCAGAATGAGTCAAGTGGCCAAAGAAAGGACAAGAGTGAAATTATACCATTTCCAGCTTCTATTAAAACACGAACACATTTTCATAAATGTGTTAGATTTATATTTACTGACAAAGAAATAAAGGGAGACTAGTATAGATCCATTTCAAGCTGATGAGAGCTAAATAGCTTGAAATAGATCTATACTAGTCTCCCTTTATTTCTTTGTCAGTAAATATAAATTTAACACAAAATAGTTTGTCGGGAAAGCGACTGCCTGAGGGCTCCTGGATTGGGGCTAAAAGGCGAATGGGGCAGCCTTTCAAACCAGTATCCTCTATATTGATTGGCTCTCTGTTCCAATAATCCTTAGCCAACTTGGCTATTGCCATTGTCATTGAGTTATCCATCATGAGCCTCTAATTCTTTTCCCAATCAGTCACTGCTTATTGTGATCACATTAACAGACATGTGGAGTTAGGGAATTTGTACCATTGAACATCATCATATTGTATTTGCTTCCTGATCTCTTGTAGAAAAAATACTCCTAAAGAACTCAATGCGGAGGAGAGAGAAGCAGAGTTTCCGGCCGGCCCGAGAATCCTGCAGAATGGGAAGTATCTTGCCGTTGCAGTACATCTTGAGTACAGATAGTCCTTGACTTACAACCATTTGTTTAGTGACCATTTGAAGTTACAACAGCACTGAAAAAGGTGAGTTGTGATTTACACTTACAGCAATTGCACCATCAAAATTTGGGTACTTGGCAACTGGCATGTTTATATTTATATTTTATGTTTATATCTAGGACAGTTGCTGCATCCCGGGGTTGTGTAATTACCTTTTGTAATCTTCCCAGCTAACGTCTGGCTAGCAAAGACAATGGGGAAGTCAGATTTGCTTAACAAGTCATGATTCATTGAACAACTGCAGCCATTCGCTTAATAACTGGCAAGAAAGGTCAGAAAAGGAGTCACAGCTCACTTAAGAACTGTCTTGCTTAGCAACAGAAACTTTGGGCTCCATTGTGGTTGTAAGTCGAGGACTACCTGTATCACTACTCACTACTCATAAAGGTAAAGGTTCCCCTCGCATATGTGCTAGTCGTTCCTGACTCTAGGGGGTGGTGCTCATCTCTGTTTCAAAGCCAAAGAGCCAGCGCTGTCCAAAGATGTCTCCGTGGTCATGTGGTCGGCATGACTGAATGCCAAAGGCGCACAGAACCCTGTTACCTTCCCACCAAAGGGGGTCCCTATTTTTCTACTTGCATTTTTTATGTGCTTTCGAATTGCTAGGTTGGCAGAAACTGGGACAAGTAACGGGAGCTCACCCCGTTACGCGGCACTAGGGATTCGAACCGCTGAACTGCCGACCTTTCGATTGACAAGCATAGTGTCTTAGCCACTGAACCACCACATCCCCCTTCATTACTCATACATATAGATACATCCTCAAGTTGGATAAAAATAGAAGAAAAGGAAGTAGTGATGAGGGGGACAGGTCAAAAAAGCTGCTTGTACCACTAACAGCAAAGACAGCCAGCCAGAAAGTCTCGGCCTGAGAGGAACAAATTGGAAAGCCTGGGTTCCTGAAGCACACTTAACTTTGACCCAGACTGAGTTTGAGACTCAGTCATGTGGAACAACCTTCCTCTTTATGTCACTTTTTTAAAAAAAAAAAGATAAAAATATGCGTTTAGCAAGAGCATGGAGGGGTTTTTTGGTTAGATAAAAGGATCTGAGGAAACAGAGACAACGTCCTGCAAAAGAGAAGTGAATCCACGGACGACAATCACATCCTGTTGAGAACTCTGCTCTATTTTTAAAGTCTGTTCCTGAGGTGCCAGCCCTGTCTGTACGGAGAACTGAAGAAGCTTCTTGGATGAGAAGAGAAATGTCTTCAAAGAAAAACCAGAAAGTCCAGCTGCCTTTTGAAAAAAGCACCTTCGGGACAACCATGACTTGGATGATTGAGAATATCCAGAGACCGTTTAATATTTAGTGACCGTTCAAAGTTACAATGGCACTGAATAAAGTGACTTACGATTGTTTTTCACATTACGACCAGGGGTGGGCTTCAAAAATTTTAGCAAGGGGTTCTCTGCCTGGTTGCTGGGTGGGCGTGGCCATGGTGGGTGTGGCCTAGTTGGCCTCCTGCACCATAGTTGGGGGGGGGGGAGCTTTTTGCCCTCCCTGGGCTCTGGATATTTTCCTCGAGCCTCTGGGAGGGTGAAAACGGCCTCCCCAGGCTCTGGAGGTTCATTTCCTGCCTTCCCGAACTTCCGGTAGGCCCGTTTTCTGCCTTCCCCAAGCCTCCGTGTGCACCCTGCACTTCCTGCATCCAAAACAGGCCGCGTGGGGACTCCTGGGAGGGGAGGGGTGGGTGGGCGGAGCCAGCCAGGAGTGGGATTTGAGGGTTCTCTGAACTGCACAGAATCTTAGCTAGAGGTTCTCCCCTGTGAACCCCCAGCAGCCCCCCCTGCTTACGAGTGTTGCAGCATCTCTCTCATCGCACGATGAAAATTCAGATGCTTGGCAATGGATTCATGTTTATGACGGTTGCAGCGTCCTGGGGTCATGTGATCCTCTTTTGTGACCTTCCGATAAGCAAAGTCAATGGGGAAGCCAGATTCACTTAGCAATCGTGTTACTAACTTCACAACTGCAGCGATGGCCGTTGAGAGCTGAAGAAGCTCCTTGGATGAGAAGCGAAACGTCTTCAAAGAAAAACCAGAAAGTCCAGTTGCCTCTTGAAAAAAGCACCTTTGGGACAACCATGACCTGGATGACTGAGAAGCTCCAGAGAAAAGGAGACAAGAAGGGCAGAAGATTCTGGTTTCAATCCCAAGCAACTTCACGAAGTGTTAAAGGAGACCCTCTTGGGGGGAAAAAGCACCATTCAGCCTGTCTCCTAACTGCTCTGGACAGATTTGGGGCTTACTAGTTTCTTTTTTCCCTACTCCACCTCAAGATTTATATGGTGGGGCAAGAGGCAAAACAGTACCCATGAGGAATGAAGTAACATTGAGAAATCGGCACTTTGCACACATAAATCTATCCCAGTTTTGACTAGCAGCTTGCTTGGTTGTAGCAGCTTAAATCACAACCTGACTCCGGCTATTAAACCAAAGTGGAAATCTTTATGGATCAGAGATTTGTCCCTCAGTGTCCAAGCGATCCTAGCTATTTCTTGTACTCTTAGCTGGTATGTGCAACATTATTCCAAGTAGAATAATAATTTGCAGACTGTCTTTAACTCACAACCACAACTAGGGCCAGAATTCTGTTGTTAAGCCAGGTGGTCGTTCAGTGAGTTGCATCCGATTTTACCAGTTGTTGTTGTTGCTTTTTTTTTTGCTAAGTTGTTAAGCGAATCACTGCAGTTGTTAAGTGAATTATGTGGTTGTTAAGTGAATATGGCTTCCCCCATCAACTTTGATTGTTGAAAGCTGGCTGGAAGGTCACAAATGACAATCCTGTGACTCCCTAGGACAGTGATGGCTAACCTTTTTGCCATCGTGTACCAAAGGCGGGAGAGCATGGGGGAGGGGCGTGCATGCATGCCCACACCCATAATTGTATGTGCCCCGCCCCCCATGCATACACTTGTGACCCCCCCATGCTCCCCCCGTTTTTGGCATGCGATGGCACGTAGGTCCGATAGGCCTGTTTTTTGCTCTCCCCAGGCTCCAGAGCCTTTCTAGGAGCCTGGGGAGGGCGAAAACGGCCTTTCCCACACACACACCAGGGACCCTCTAGAGGCTGGAAACAGCCTGTTTCCCTACTTCTGATGGGCCCAGAAGACCTGAAAATCAGCTGGCGGAGCTGAGCTCGTGTGCCCACCAATATGGCTCTGCGTGCCACCTGTGGCACACGTGCCATAGATTCGCCATCACCGCCCTAGGACATTGCAACTATTGAAAACACATGCTGGTTGGCAGGCACCCAAATTCTGATCACGTGACCATGAGGATGCTATGACAGTTGTAAGTGTAAGAACCAGTTTACGTCATTTTTTTCAGTGCTGTTAAAACTTTAAGCAATAGCACTAGCACTTAGACTTATATGCCACTTCGCAGTGCTTTACATCGCTCTCTAATTTATTTATTTATTTATCATTTATTTATTTATTTGTCAAGCATATATAAGATAACAGATAAAAGTATAAACATGATTTTGAATACATGAAAAGGATACGAGTAAAAAGGGATAGTAGGACAGGGATGGTAGGCACGCTGGTGCACTTATGCACGCCCCTTACAGACCTCTTAGGAATGGGGTGAGGTCAACAGTAGACAGTCTAAGGTTAAAGTTTCGGGGTTTGGGGAAGAAACCACAGAGTCAGGTAGTGCATTCCAGGCATTGACCACTCTGTTGCTGAAGTCATATTTTCTGCAATCGAGTTTGGTGCGGTTCACTTTAAGTTTGTATCTATTGTGTGCTGGTGTATTGTTGTGGTTGAAGCTGAAGTAGTCATTGACAGGAAGGACATTGTGGCAAATAATTTTATGTACTAAACTTAGGTCAGACCGGAGGCGGTGTAGTTCTAAGTTGTCTAAGTCCAAAATATCAAATCTGGTGGTATAAGGTATTCTATTGCGAGTAGAGGAATGGAGTACTCTTCTTGTGAAATACCTCTGGTCCCGCTCACTGTCTGATATACAGTGTGGATTCCAGGAAGACGAGCTGAATTCACGAATTGGTCTAGCAAATGTTTTGTATGCTGTAGTTAGTAGTACAATATTACCAGAGAAGAAGCTACGGAAGATTAGGTTAACAACTCTTAATGCCTTTTTTGTAATGTTGTTACAGTGGGCTCTTAGATCTAAATCTAAGCAGTTTACAGAGTCAGGATATTTGCCCCCAACAACTTGTATTATTTATTTACTGGTATTTATTACATTTGTAGCGCCATCCATCTTAAATCAAACTCTAGGAGGCTTCTAAATAACCAGCGTTACCAGTTTTATATATCAAGTAACCAGTAAAACAATTTAACCAAATAACCAGATAACCAGAATATCAAATAACCAGTAATTACACCCACTTGTTGCGTTCAGCTCAGCATAATTAGGCTTTGAATAGGACACCACTAAGAGCCTTGGATAGTACAGTGGTCTAAAGCACCCTGTTATTAACACAGCTGCCTGCAATTATTGCAGGTTCGAATCTCACCAAGGCTCAAGGTTGACTCAGCCTTCCATCCTTTCTAAGGTAGGTAAATTGAGGACCCAGTTTGTGGGGGCAATAAGCTGACTTTGTATAAATATACAAAAAGTATGAAGGCTATTGCTTAGCACATTGTAAGCCGCCCTGAGTCTCCGGAGAAGGGCAGCATATAAATCAAATTAAAAAAAAAAATCCAAAGCTATGTCAAAACGTCACCTGGAAAGAAAAGAAAGTCCTATCACTTGCACACATTTTCCAAGCAATTGCATGTATGGGTCCATGTAGTTAGAAATAGTTGCGCTTAGCCATGTTTAATAAATTCACCAAAGAAAGAAATGTGCTCCGCATTGCAAGACAAGATAGAAACACCTGCACATAGATTAAGGAACAAACGAAAGTACCGTATACAACATCATCAAGAGAGTAAAAGAATGGAAATGGAAATGGGCTGGCCACATAGCAAGAAGAACTGATGGCAGGTGGGCCAAGGCAATCATAAAATGGATCTCACTTGATAAAAAGTGCCCACGAAAGAGACCTAAAACAAGATGGATCGAAGACCTCAGCGAGTATGGTGGGCACAATTGGCAAAGAAAAGCTCAGGACCGTATTAGTTGGATTAATAGATTAACAGAGTTGGAAGGAACCTTGTTGAACCTTGTACTCCAACCCCCCGCCCAAGCAAGAGACCCTACACCATTGGAAGAGGTCTTCATCCTGCTGTGGATAGACAGCTAAAATGATGATGATGAGTCTGACATCTCTGCATTCACACAGCATCGTAGAAATTAACAAATTAATCTAGATGTAAATGACGACACAGTGCAACCTTTAACGCCCATGACTGTACTAAAGTCATCAAGGGTTTGATAATAAGTTTCCCAATACCTAGCAAAAGATCCTTTTTGTTGGTCATTTTCAGATAAAGCAAATTTGCCTTTTGGAATATATTTGCAGAATCTTAAATTTAAGATTAAGCTGCTGTTTCATTCATGCTCCAGTTTGGCTTTGTCCTCAACAAATGCACCCTTCTGAGATTGACGAAAAATTGAAAATTATCTGCTGCTGTGGGAGAGGGGTTGATTTATTCCTCTTCCCCCCCCCCCCCATGCATTTTTAAAGTCGAATTCTGTCTTCACTCAGGGCAGTCCCATAAGGAGACAGTTGGAACAGCTGCTGGTTTATCTGTTTTGGCTCCAAATAGCCTTTGGCTGAGTTGAGATTTAAAACTCTGGCTGGCTCTCACCTTAAATCTCATCTCTACAGTTACTGTTAGATAGATTAGCTCAGTGTTTCTCAACCCTGGCCACTTGAAGACGCGTGGACTTCAGCCCCTTAAGGGCTGGATGGGGAGCAATAGGCTGAAACTGAACTCTGGCAAGACAGAACGGCTCTGAGTTTGGGGTTCTTTGGTCCATGGAGAATTGCCATCTTTGGTCTTGGATGGGGTACCACTGCCCCAGACAGACCCAGTGCGTGATCTGAGGTTTTTCCTGGACTTATGATACTCCTGCTCAAGGAGCAGGTGCCAATTGTGGCCAGGAGGGCCTTTGCACAATTGCGGGTTGTGTACCAGTTATGCCTTTTCCTGGACCAATAATCTGTGCTCACAGTCATTCATGTCCTAGTTACCTCCCATCTTGACTATGGTAACGCACTCTACATGGGGCTGCCCCAGTGGTGAAATCCAAATTTTTTTACTACCGGTTCTGTGGGAGCGGCTTGGTGGGCGTGGTGTGGCGTGGTAGGCGTGGCTTGGTGGGCGTGGCAGGGACTTCAGCAACAGAGTGGTCAACGCCTGGAATGCTCTACCCTACTCCGTTGTTACATCCTCAAACCCTCACAACTTCAACCTTAAACTGTCTACCGGGGACTTCACCCCATTCCTAAGAGGTCCGTAAAGGGGACATGCATAAGTGCACCAGCGTGCCTACCGTCCCTGTCCTACTGTCCCCATTTCTTTGTATTCATTTCCTTCGTTCATGTCCATGTTCATATTTATACCTGCTATCTTGTATATGTTTGACAAACTTTTTTTTTTTAATTTGATTTATATGCCGCCCTTCTCCGGAGACTCAGGGCGGCTTACAATGCGCTAAGCAATAGCCTTCATACTTTTGTATATTTATACAAAGTCAGCTTATTGCCCCCACAAACTGGGTCCTCAGTTTACCTACCTTAGAAAGGATGGAAGGCTGAGTCAACCTTGAGCCTTGGTGAGATTCGAACCTGCAATAATTGCAGGCAGCTGATGTTAATAACAGGGCTTTAGACCACTGTACTATCCAAGGCTCTAATAAATAAATAAATAAATATTCCATGTCCCGTCTCCTACAGAGCAGTGGTGGGCTCCTCCCGGTTCGGTCCGGTTCTGCCGAGCTGGTAGCGGTGATGATATGACATCACCGAACCGGTTCTCCTCCCTGCCCCCCCCCCCGTGTTATTCTTACCTTTTATTTGGCCCCACCCCCAATCTATTGCTGCCTCCTGAGTCCCAGCTGATCAGCTAGAAGGAAAAAAACTGTTTAAACTCTTGCCATGGGGCTTCAAAGGGCCACCCTACAGCTGATCAGTGTTAAAAGGCAGTGTGGTGGTAGACCGGTGCCTGCAAAAACAAATGAATAGACCAGTACAGCTCTGCAAGCAGTTAAAAGCCTGGTAGACCAGTACCTCTGCTAAATCCTAAAGACTTGTCACATGACCATCAAGCCACGCCCACAAAATAAGCCACGCCCACAGAACCGGTAGTAAAAAAATTTAGAACCCACCCCTGCTACAGAGGTACATCTGGTGGAAGCTGGAAGAAGGGCCTTCTCCATGGTAGCTCCCACCCTTTGGAATATCATCCCTGCAGAAATTAGACTGGCCCCTACTTTGACCCCTTTTCACAAGATCCTGGAGATCTGGTTTTGCCAACAGGCCTGGGAAACTCAGAGTGGGATGGAGCTCATCAAGTGGCTCATTTGACTGATTGCTGTCGCCAAGGGGATGGAGGGTTATTGCTTATATTGATGTATATTGGGTTTTTATTTTTTTGTAAACTGCCTAGAGTCACTAAGTGTGAGTGGGCGGCAGGGGTGAAATCCAGCAGATTCTGACAGGTTCTGGAGAACCGGTAGTGGAAATTTTGAGTAGTTCAGAGAACCGGCAAATACCACCTCTGGTTGGCCCCAGAGTGGGGTGGGAATAGAGATTTTGCAATATCCTTCCCCCAAGAGTGGGGAGAAAATGGGGATTTTGCAGTATCCTTCTCCTGCCACACCCACCAAGCCACACCCATTAAGCCACACCATGCCCACCAAGCCACGCCCACAGAATCGGTAGTAAAAAAAAATAATTTCATCACTGGTGGGCGGCCATATAAATTTTCTAAATAAATAAATAAATTCCCAGAATTCCTGGCTTGCTAGGAAATTCTGGGAGTTGAAGTCCAGATATTTCAAGTTATTAAGTTTGAAAAACTCCGGAGAAGGTCTAATAGTCTGTTCCCCATTACTCACTGTGTCTAATGGCAGAATTATCTAATGCTTATCAAGTGGCCCCTTCCTGCTTTTCAAAGGAAACAGGATATTTTTGTTGTTGTTGTTCAGTCATTAAGTCATGCCTGACTTTCTATGAGCGCCTAAACCACAAGATACCAAGCTCCCCCTGTAACAGTAACAGAGTTGGAAGGGACCTTGGAGGTCATCTAGTCCAACCTCCTGCTCACGCAGGAGACCTATACTAGGGATTCGAACCGCCTAACTTCCGACCTTTCTGATCAACAAGCTCAGTGTCTTAGCCACTGAGCCACCTAGTCACGCTGTCCTCCATTGTGTCCTGGATTTTGCCCAAACCATGCCCACTGCATTGATGACACTTTCTATCCATCTCATCCTCTGCTGTCCTTTTACCTTCCATTTTTCCCAACATCAGGGTCTTTTCCCACGAGTCTTCTCTTCTCGTTTGGTGGCCAAAGTATTTGAGTTTCAGCTTCAGGATCTGTCCTTCCAAAGAACAGTCAGAACTGATCTCCTTTAGGATTGAGTGATTGGATCTTCTTGCAGTCCAAAGGACTCTCAGGAAAGTTCTCCAGCACCACAATTCAAGAGCCTTCCTTATGGTCCAACTCTCACAGCCATGCATTACTACTGGGAAAACCTTTGACTATACGGACCAAACAGGATATAAGAAGATTAAAATGGACATCAAATGTCCAGGAACCTAGGCATGATGATGCAACTCTGATGCAAAAGCAGCTCCATATTTCTCTGATTCTACGGTACTACTACATTACCTCTGCATGAGCCAAATTATTTCTGATTCAACTGTGGGAAATTTGAAAGCCCAGCTAAGTAAGCTTTTTCTGTTGCAATGTTTTGAAAAGCTGAGTTTGTGGGTAGTCTGGTTTCCTCTTTGTCAGGAACTCTTACCTCACCTCATCACCTTCCAGCTCCTGAATTCATGACAACCATGACTCACTCATACACCCCTCCTCACCTCAACTATACAGTTCTGAGAAAACTTCCACATTAAGGTGCTCACTCCAAAAATTGGAGCTGGCCAGTCCCTGCAGAGCAGTAGTGGGTTTTGCTATCGGTTCGCTCCCAGGCGACGCTTCTGCGCATACGCAGAAGCGTCTGGGCAGGTGGGTGTAGCTTCCCACTGCCGTCGCTACCGGTTCGCCCGATCCGGGGAAGAACCGGTAGCAACCCACCACTGCTGCAGAGGAGAAGGGATAGAAATAGCTTCACAAATACAGGTCCTTGACTTACGACCACAATTGAGCCCCAAATATCCATTGCAGAGGTGGGTTTCAGCAGGTTCTGACCAGTTCTGAAGAACCGGTAGCGGGGAGGGAATGGAGATTTTACAGTATCCTTCCCCTGCGATGCCCATCAAGCCACGCCCACCAAGCAATGCCACGTCCACCAAGCCACACCCACAGAACCGGTAGTAAAAATTTTTGAAACCCACCACTGATCCATTGCCCAGCAAGACAGTTGTTAAGGGGTATTTGCCCCATTTTGCGATCTTTCTTGTTAATTTGTTAATTTTTTGTTAATCGGTGATTTGTTGAATCACTGCAGTTGTTGATTTGGTAACATGCTTGTTAAGTGAAACTGGCTTCCCCATAGACTTTGCTTGTCAGAAGTTTGCAAGAGGGGATGATATGACCCCGGGACACTGCAATTGGCATGCAGCTGTCAAAAAAGCCAACACAGTCCTAGGCTGCATTAACAGAGGGATAGAATCAAGATCACGTTAAGTCCTAATATCACTTTATAATGCCTTGGTAAGGCCACACTCGGAATACTGCATCCAGTTTTGGTCGCCACGATGTAAAAAAAAATGTTGGGGCTCTACAGAGAGTGCAGAGAAGAGCAACAAAGATGATTAGGGGACTAAACATATAAAGAACGGTTGCTGGAATTGGATATGTCTAGTTTAATGAAAAGAAGGACTAGGGGTGACATGATAGCAGTCTTCCAATATCTCAGGAGTTTCCACAAAGAAGAGGGAGTCAAGCTATTCTCCAAAGCACCTGAAGGCAGGACAAGAAGCAATGGGTGGAAACTAATCAAGGAGAGAAGCAACCTAGAACTAAGGAGAAATTTCCTGAAGTTAGAACCATTAATCAGTGGAAAAGTTGCTTCCAGAAGTTATGAATGCTCCAACACTGGAAGTTTTTAAGAGGTGATTGGACAACCATTTGTCTGAAATGGTATAGGGTTTGCTTCCTGAGCAGGGGGTTGGACTAAAAGACCTCCAAGGTCCCTTCCAACTTATTATGTTATTCCATTCCATTCCATTCCATTCCATTCCATTCCATTCCATTCCATTCCATTCCATTCCATTCCATTCTAAATTTTGATCAGGTGACAATGGGAATGCTGCAATTGCCTTGGTGTGATAAATGCCAATAAGTCATTCCCCGCACCCCTGTGCCATTATACCCTTGAACAGTCACTAAAAAAAGGTTGTAACTCAAGGACTACCTGTATTTATAGTCCTTGACTTACGACCGGTTGCTCAGTAACCATTTGAAGTTACAGCAGACCCCCCACAGTAGAGGTCACGTTAGGGAACCAAAGCAAGCTGCTTAGTTGTTGGGTCGCCCGCTGGAAGCCCAGCGCCGTTTTCCAAGTAGCCACAATTTAACGTGGCCGCTCGGAACATGGTGGCTGCTTCCAGGATTGTGCTGCGTGGCTAAAAAACAAAGCAGCTTGCTTTGCTTTCCTAAGACAAACTCTGGAGCCCCTGAGGTCTTCGAAAAGTGAATGTAACAGTAACATAGTTGGAAGGGACCTTGGAGGTCATCTAGTCCAACCCCCTGCTCATGCAGGAGACCTGTACTCGGGATTCGAACAGCCGAACTGCCGACCTTTCTGATCGACGAGCTCAGTGTCTTAGCCACTGAGCCACCTAGAGGAGATGGGTGTGATGGGTGAGGAGCTATGAGGGCCTCAAAGGATGGGAAGCAGAGCATAGATGCCTCAGGGAGTAAGGGAGGCCTTGGGAGGCCCAGGACAGGGCCTGTGCTACGTCTCCTAGGGCCTTCCGTGGCACCTCTGAGGCGCCCTGTGATCCATTTAGTGACTGGAGATCTTCAAAAGTTAAGTGCACGCAGGGTGAGGAATAGGGTGTGGGGCCTAGTGTGGAGAGCAGCCCAAGGCCTGCAGGAAGCAGAGCACATACATGTTCAGGGCATGTTCTGCACTAGGCCTCTCAGGTCTCCCCTGGAGTCCCTGAGTCACCCTGATCTTCATTTAATAGATCTTTGAACGGTAAATGTGCAATGATGGACGCCGAGTGAGGAGGAGAGTGTGGGGCCTGGTGGGGTGGAAAGCAGACTCAAGGCCTGCAGGTAAGTGGCGGGTTTCACTTACCTTTGCTACTGGTTCGCACACGCCACTTCTGTGCATCCACAGTGCGTATTTGATGACATATTTGGATGGGCAGAGCCTCCCACCGCCACTGCTACCGGTTCACACAAACTCGGGCGAACCGGTAGCAACCCACCACTGCTGCAGGTACCTGGTGGGAAGTAATGCACAGGGTGCCTCAGGGTGGGGGAAGCCTTGTGTTGGAAGAAAAATCCAGTCCGGTTCCAATCCTGGAGAAAAACGCTAGAAATAAAATGGAGGTTGGCTACAAGGAATGAAGGTCTCTGGTTTATTTGGTTTCCAGAAACTTCAGTGACAGCAGAAATGTTTCTGGGACGACTGACAAAATGTCTGGGTGACTGGATGGATTTTTTATAGGGTCCTGGGGTTTTGTGATTGAGATTTATTTATTTATTTATTGTCATATTTATATACCGCCCTTCTCCCGAGGGACTTGGGGCGGTTCACAGAATAAAACAACCCAACAATAAATAAAATTAAAAATGTTAAAATCCGATATAAAACCCCCAAATCCCCAAATTAAAATGCACGGCAAATCAGGGAATTTGCTGAAAGAGCCATGTCTTTAGGTTGGCGCGGAAGGTGCGGAGATCGGAGGCTGTCTGGAGCCCAGTGGGTAAACCATTCCAGAGGGTCGGTGTGACCACAGAGAACGCCCTCATCCTGGGGGCTGCCAGCCAACACTGTCTGGCCGATGGGACCCGGAGGAGGGCAGTCCTATGTGAGCGCACTGGGCAGTGGGAGGCCAGTAGGAGGTAGTCCTGCAAGAGATGCTCCTGGGGGTTGTGCAATGTAGTGAGCCTTGTATCTTTTGCTATTTCAATGGTGCTATTGTGTCCTAAAGGTCATGTCCTGTCTTTAGAATTTGGGTGGTGGGAATGTAAATTCTTAATCCCATCAGCTCCAGCCTTCTGTGACCGCTGCGGCTGAAGGCATTTTGTTTTTTCCCCATTTCTCCTTTGGGGGAATACAATATTCTGCCTCTTTTAATATTCCCCAAAATATTTCATTCTCTGTGAGGGGGGGGGTTCCCACATTTGGGAGGCCCATGGCAACACCTTTGCTAGGCCTCCTAGTTCCTCCCCCATCCTCCGCTTAATGACCCACAAGTTTGTTTAATAATTGCATCGGAAACAGCAGGGATAGAGGGTCAGAAGGTGGGGGTGTCACGTGGATGCTTCACATCATGACTTTTGACTGTATTAGGGAGGCTCCATTACGGTTGTGAGTCCAGGACTACCTATATTTGTTAGCTGCATCTTTTACTCACTTGATGTAGATTCTTTGCACGCTAGAAAAATGGCAAGAAACTGCAAGAAGTTAAAATTGCCCAGACTGATCCCAGCTTCCCTCTGTTTTTGCCATTGCAGAAACTATGATATCTATGGTTTGAGGTATAGAAAAAAGAGCTGGGCTGAAAAAATGTCAACATATTATTTTTCAATTTTACAGCTCACAGTGGTTTTTCGACAGCATCTGATGCTGAGTTTGGGGCAGGATAGCTTCCTCTCGTGCCACTAGATTGCTTTGCAAACATCCAACGAAGGCACACAGTATATACTGAGAAAGACAGAAAGGAAGAGACTAATTTTCTGTTCCTTTTTTGTTTGGTTGTCATCACTTGGCTGAGGTCAACCAAATCTGCCGCCTGCATCAAACTCCCAAACAGAAGTGACACGAGAGGGTAAGGATGGGACACAATGAAGATATAGTACTAAACTCTATAAAGTTCCAGAGTTTTCTGCAAATCGATCGATTTTTAGTTTGGGGTGGAATTGCATAATACAGAATCTTAAGATAAGTAAAAGATTAGAAATGGATTTCTGAATAAATCAGTGCAATCAGTACAGTACAGTACAGTACTCAACTTACGACCATTCCTTTAAGCAACAGATTGTCAGTTGCCTGTGATGACTGGGGAATCCAAGCAATTGACTTGAGGTTGTCTGTTTTTTGTTTTGAAAATAGACTTTTCTGCCATGTGTTTTCACTTATTTATTTTTACTTACCGGTGTTTTTTCCACCCTGATGTTTGTGGGGCCAGATTTTCATTCATTTGTTCATTCATTTTGGGATGGGCAGAAGATGGACTGATTCATTTCCCAGCAAATTACATAGGTCAGTTGAAAATTTCTGGGCAAGCGTCTTAATTCAGCTGAGAAACTGAAATTAATAGAAAACTTTTCCTAGCAGGATCTGGTTTGGGGCATCCCCTGATGCTTTAGATGTGCCTTCAATAGCTCTTCTTCTCTAAGAATTATTAATTCCAATTTGTTTGTTGCAGTACAATTTTTTTTAAAAAAATCATCAGTAGGCCTTTATCTCAAGGCTGTTCACTTAGCTGGGTGCTCCAATGCCATTTCTTTTTAAACATTTTAGAGCTGTCTTTGTTTTGCCATCTCAGGATACTCAGAAAATGTGCAGATTCTTTGCAGGCAGCCTGTGGAAAACCACCAACATTTTAATTTGAAGAAACAAAAGAAAAAATGCTGCCAAATAAATTGGTGAAGTATGGAAAGTGATCAAACGATGAATCCATAAAAACAAGATTTTCCTTCAGAAGCCCTACAGATTTTCATGGAAGTAATTTCATAGAATAGAATAGAAAAGAGCCTTGGATAGTACAGTGGTCTAAAGCCCTGTTATTAACATCAGCTGCCTGCAATTATTGCAGGTTCGAATCTCACCAAGGCTCAAGGTTGACTCAGCCTTTCATCCTTTCTAAGGTAGGTAAATTGAGGACCCAGTTTGTGGGGGCAATAAGCTGACTTTGTATAAATATACAAAAGTATGAAGGCTATTGCTTAGCGCATTGTACGCCGCCCTGAGTCTCCGGAGAAGGGCGGCATATAAATCAAATTAAAAAAAAAAAAGAATTGGAGTTTTAGTCTGAAGCTTTTTTTCTGGGGGTGGGGGTGGGGAGGGGTAGCCCTTAAGCCATTTTGCTCCCTCAAATCCTCACTCAATTTCAGTTGCAGAAGTGTGAAAATCAAAAGCATCTGTAAGGTCCCAAAATATACTTGAGTTACCAGAATGCCAAAGAGAGAGACTCAAGACGAGGCTTGCAAAAAAAAAACCCAGATTTTATTTATGGCCAAAAACAAAATACTGGGTGGAATTATATCCAGAACATACAGATACAATGCATGCGAGGAGATAGCCATACCTTGGGGAAGGTATGGCGTCCTTTTATAACCTCAGAGATGTCAGTTTAGTACCCAATTCCGGCCTCCTAATTTAGGTTTGTGTATTCCTTGTTGCCCTGCAAGGGGGAATAGAAACTTCCCAATTAGTCATCCTTGAGCATTCCTTTGTTTTCTCAATTGGGCCCCCTGGTTCTTGCAAGACAGGAGTTTATCCAGACCAAACATAAATTAGGGCTGAGGTGTAAATTATCCCTTGGAGATAGGTACCATGCTCTTAGATAGCACAAGAAAAAACAGGGAGAAGATTGATATGGGTTCAGGTCAAATGGCAGGGACATATGTTTGACAAATACCAGATACATTACAGAGGCCTAATAACAGAATATGTTTGTTACAGGAGATACAAATATAAAGACATAATATGTGTGATACAAATACAAAGGCATATATATATTACAGGAACCTAATCATTACAGAATCTAGTATACCAGTATATCATATTCTAGTATTTATTTATTATATCTTTATTGTTTCCCTTTCACATCCTTTCTAAGCCAGAAATGCAAACATATGTAAGCCTCAAAATAAGTGTTAATTCATTTTTTTTTAAAAAAAGCAAAAATCGCAAGGTATCAGCTAGCAACTTTTCAGTTTTCTAATAAAATGTGTTAGTCTGGAAAGGTACGGGCAGATTCCTTCTAATTTTTGGCTACCAAAAAGAAAAACAAACATCATTCTCCATTGCCGCCGGCCAGGCAATGTCGGCTGGCGATCCCCAGGGGGAGGGCCTTCTCTGTGGCAGCACCTGCCCTCTGAAACGACCTGTCCCCGGAGATACGTAGTATACCAGATCTCCGTGCTTTTCGCCATGCCCTCAAAACTTTTCTATTTCACCAAGCTGGGCTGGCGTAAACCCCCCCCCTTAGATATTTTAATTGTAACGGATTTTAGCTGGGATGTTTTAAATCTGGGCCAAAACTTGTTTAATTCTTTTAATAATTTTAAATTTTGTATTGGATGTTTTTTATTCTTGGCTGTTCACCGCCCTGAGTCCAGCAGGAGAAGGGCGGTATAAAAATTTAATAAAATAATAAATAATAATAAGAAGAATGTTAAATTTGATTTCAATCCAATTTAAGTAAGTATGTAACTATGCAAGTGATTAAATTCAGGTTTAGCAGACATTTGGATTGAATGGACAAGCCTCATTAATGCTCCATTGAATGGAGACGTTATTACATGATCGTGAGATTTAATGGGAACCATTGTCAGATGAGGATTGTAATGACAGCAGTTTGTTAACACCCTCTGGTCCTAAAGGTGCTTTTCAAAAGGCAACTGGACTTTCCTGGGTGTTTTTTTTTTCTTGAAAAGGTTTCACTTCTCATCCAAGAGGCTTCTTTTAAACTCTGAGGAGAAGCGAAACATTTTCCGGGAAACACACACACACACACACACACACACACACACACACACACACCAAGAAAGTCTAGTTGTCTTTTGAAAAGAATTTTGGGACAACCGTGACCTGGTTGATTGAGAATCACCATAGACACTCCCTGGTCTTACTCTCTGTTGAACTCTAGTAAGATGCCACCACCACGCAGTTCTTCTTATTATTCTCCAGCTTTGCTTTATCTGAATAAAGTCTTTGGCTATTCATAAAATCATGGTCATGAAACCCACTCAGAATGATCCTCTTCCAGGTTTCTAGAACGAGGCAAATACAAAAACAAATCAAAATTTCACTTAAAACACCAAATTGGGGTGGGAGAAATTGTCCCCCTCAGAACGGGCTCGCAATTTGGGTGTCCTTCTAGACTCACAGCTAAGATTAGAGCAACATCTGACAGCTGTGGCTAGGGGAACCTTTGCACAGGTTCGCCTGGTGCACCAATTGTGACCCTACTTGGATCCGGAGACTCTCCTCACAGTCACTCATGCCCTTGTCACCTCATGGTTAGATTATTGCAACGCGCTCTACAGGGGGCTACCCTTGAAAAGTTTTCACAAACTACAGTTGGTCCAGAATGCAGCCGCGCGAACTATCGTGGGTGCACCTAGATACACCCACATTACACCAATTCTCCGTGAGCTGGACTGGCTCCCTATTGGTCTCCGGGCACAATTCAAGGTGTTGGTGATTACCTTTAAAGCCCTACATGGCTCAGGGCCAGGTTATCTTCGAGACCACCTTCTGCCACATAGCTCCCAGCGACCGGTAAGATCCCACAGAGTTGGTCTCCTCCGGGTCCCATCAGCTAAACAATGCCGGCTGGCGGGCCCATAGGGGAGGGCCTTCTCTGTGGCTGCCCCAGCTCTCTGGAATCAGTTACCTCCTGAGGTCCGGACCATCCCCACCCTACTGGCCTTCCGAAAAGCGGTGAAGACCTGGCTTTTCCGGCAGGCCTGGGGCCGTTGATCTCACTGTTGCGATCTTGTGAGATCTGGCCATGAATGGTGCGAATGGGTTTTAATGTTTTAATTTTAAAATGTTTTTATAATAGTTTTTTAAATGCATTGTAAGCCGCCCTGAGCCTTCAGAGAAAGGCAGCATATAAATTGAACTAATAAATAATAAATAAATAAATAAGTGACCAGGCAGAAAAAAAGACAAATCATCCCTGACTGTTCTCTGGGAGATTTTCCTCCATATCTGAGATGATCAGTGATATATAATTGTCTGAAGATGCAACCCACTTGTCTCTGAAGTTGGACTTCCAAGCAGACGGTTGGGATTTTAACGTTAGTGACTTTTTTCTCCCTTCTTGCTTTTTTTAGGCTGCTCATTCGTGACCTGCCTGAATTTGTATTGCGTCATCTTCATGAGACAGCTTGGATCCTTCCCCAAAAAGCCTCTGTGCCAATCAGCTTTGTTCCTCTTAAAATAAGGAATTACAGCCCAGGGTGGCCCCAAAGCGAAAGGGAAAAGATTGGATAAGTTCAACACGCTTGAGCTGGTTGGTTCGAGATCAAATTATTTTATTTTGGTTTGTTCCTTGAGTCAGTGTTAAGTCCAGGTGACTGCGGGTTTCTTGGCAAGATTTCAGAAGTGCTTTGCCATTGCCGACATCCCAGGGCTAAAAGGGAGTGACTGGCCCAAAGTCCCCTAGCTGGCTTTGTATCTGAAGTGGGACTAGAACTTTCTGACCTGGTGGTTTAACCACTATACTAAACTCTCCCATTGCCCTTACTCTTCACTCCTACCCAGACAAGTCCCTGCACTTTTCTTGGCAGGTGTCTATGGAGATTCTCCGTCATTCAAGTCACGGTTGTCCCTGTAAGAAGAAATATCCTTCTGGGTTCAGCTCCAAGTGGGGAAAAAGACACTGGAAACATGGAGACTGTTTGGAAAGATGATTAAATGGTGGACAGGATCACATGGTTTGAGTTCCTGAAGAGAAAAGGGGGCGAGACACAGCGAGTCCCCGGGTTTTATGCCTTCTTTGGCTTTGAATTTCTTGGGGCCCAGAAAGAGTATCCTGATTGGTTGTCAGACTCCCAAGGGGTGAGGGTCTTAGCTAGCCTTGCTGGCTGATGTAATCTTCCCAGGTGCCATGTGGTGAGTTTCTGTTGCTAGATGGGTTCTATTGTGTTGCAGATGATGGTCCTTTGACAAAGGATTGGGTTTCTGTCTCTGGCCCATTAACAAAGCGTGGGGGGGGGGTGGCAAGAAGGTGGGAGCTGCTTCGTCTTTAAAACATGCTTCTCCGTTTCTCATCCAGGGAAACATAATATTCTGCCTTTTTAATATTTCCTAAAATATTTCATTCTTCTAGGAAAGGGGTGGGTGCTAACATCCTACATCCCAAAGGTGCTTTTTTTTCCCCCAAGAGGCAACTGGACTTTCTGGTTTTTCTTTGAA
>WNWU01000013.1:18823618-18853197 GCA_012654045.1 Ptyas mucosa
ATAGAATAGAATAGAATAGAATAGAATAGAATAGAATAGAATAGAATTCTTTATTGGCTAAGTGTGATTGGAGACACAAGGAATTTGTCTTTGGTGCATATGCTCTCAGTGTACATAAAAAGAAAAGATACATTTGTTAAGAATCATAAGGTACAACACTTAATGATAGTCATAGGGTACAAACAAGCAATCAAGGCCTACTAGGAAATAATCAATATCAATATAAATCATAAGGATACAAGCAACAAAGTTACAGTCATGCAGTCGTAAGTGGGAGGAGATGGGTGATAGGAACGATGAGAAGATTAATAGTAGTGCAGACTTAGTAAATAGTTTGACAGTGTTGAGGGAATTATTTGTTTAGCAGAGTGATGGCGTTGGGGGGAAAACTGTTCTTGTGTCTAGTTGTTCTGGTGTGCAGTGCTCTATAGTGTCGTTTTGAGGGTAGGAGTTGAAACAGTTTATGTCCAGGATGTGAATATTTAAATATTTTCACAGCCCTCTTTTTGACTCGTGCAGTATACAGGTCCTCAATGGAAGGCAGGTTGGTAGCCATTGTTTTTTCTGCAATGCTAATTATCCTCTGAAGTCTGTGTTTGCCTTGTTGGATTGCAGGACCAAACTAGACAGTTATAGAGGTGCAGATGACAGTAATATGGTCATAAATTGAGGACTACCTGTATTAATCTGAAAAACCTGGAAGCATTATATGGTTCTTTTGAAGCCATTGCCAAGGGACTTGTATACAGTCTGTGGTGGAACGTAATCACACAATTGAAGCCTTGCTCTCCTTTTGTGTGCAAGGTGGCCATCTTGCCTTTTTGGTCCCGCCCGAACATCCCTGACCTTTCCTTGTTTTTAAAACAAAAAGAATCTTCTTTCTCTCTTCATGCCTGCTATTTATTTCCTTTGCAGAAACGGATTTTTTTATCTTGCTTGGCTAGGATTTGAACGGCACCCAAACCGCCTTGGTCTAGATTATGCAGAGAATGAAGTATCCTTGGGCGTTACTTTGTGTGCCACCATCCAGTCACTCCGAGTTGTGGGAAGAGATGGATCTCAACAATAATACGGAAAAAGCAAACGAAAATGTCCACAGGTGAGGCTGCTTCACGTTTCTCCTTGGCTCGAAATCTGGAAATTACCTGAGAAAATACATTCTATTGGAAAACGGCCAAGAAAATTCTCCCTCCCTCTCTCTCTCTCTCTCTCTCTCCCTCTCTCTCTCTCTCTCTCTCTCTTTCTCTCTCTCTTTCTCACACACACACACACACACACACACACACACACACTACAATCTGTAGCATCATGCAGCCATTTGGAAGCTGATATAGTAGTGAAGGCTGGGCTAGAAAATGGGAGACTCGAGAGGCCTAGTGCTCCTTTAGGCACAGAAACAAACTGCATGATGTTCGGCCAGTCCGCTTTTCTCAGCCCAACCCACCTCACAGGGCTGTTGTAATGTGGGAAAAGAGAAGAGGGCATTATGGATATTATAAATCTCATAAATGAGACCTGCGTCCCTCATTTGTGCCATCACAAATCATGGTACAATAGTCGGATAACTCTAGAACAGTGATGCCCAATCTTTCCGGACCATGGACTGGTATCAGGGTTGGGGACAGGGGTGGAATTCAAAATTTTTTACTGGTTCTGTGGGTGTGGCTTGGTGGGCATAGTTTGGTGGGTGTGGCAGGGGAAGGATACTGCAAAATCTCCATTCCCACCCCACTCCAGGGGAAGGATACTGCAAAATCCTCATTCCCTCCCCGCTCCTGGGGGAAGGATATTGCAAAATCTCCATTCCCACCCCACTCTGAGGCCAGCCAGAGGTGGTATTTGCCAGGTCTCCGAACTACTCAAAATTTCTGCTACCGGTTCTCCAGAACCTGTCAGAACCTGCTGAATAGCACCCCTGGTTGGGGAGTTCTTCTCTAGAAGATGCAGACATCTATTTGTGTGGAGACGGCATCTTAAGTCTAGGAAAATCTCAGCCATGGTATTGAGGGTGAGCCCTGGGTCCATTCCTCTTTCTTAGTACAGCCTACCTCACAGGACCGTCATCCGAACGGAACAGCAAAAGGAAAGCTCAGCTGGGAACGCCTTAAAGGAAAAGTGGGAAAACATGATAAGTTTTTTTTTTAAACCCTTTTCCCTTGCCCAGCATGGAAACGAAAAGGAAGGGAGACAAGTTCAAAAATCATTATTATAATATTCTACAGGAAAGCAATGAAATTCACAACTATTTTCTTAACAAGGGCGCATCTGGAATTCTTTGAAGTACCCACCCAGTTAATTCCCCAAAGCCATCCATTCTGTGAATGGCTTTCCCTGTCTTTGTTTTGTTCCTATAACCAACTTGTTCCCCATTGATCTCCGAAGCAGCTTGACGTGATTCTTTGTTTAGCCCAATGGGTGGTACCCTGGCTTGGCACTCCCTCGACCCACCACCAGCACCCCAGGAAGCCTCTCAGATTTATCAAAGCAATGGGACCATCACTAGTACTCTCACACCTGCTTCTCCCCACCCACCCCCGTCTCTGTCTCTCTGTGTCTGTCTCTCTCTGTGTCTGTCTCTCTCTCTGTTTCTCTCTGTCTCTCTCTCTTTGTCTCTCTGTCTCGCTCTGTCTCTCTCTCTCTCTCCCCACCCCCAAGTGTTCAAGCCGTTATCCTGTTGGCTTAATCTTCTCTGGGGTTAGTTTTTCTTTCTGCTGGAAAGAAATTAGAGAAAAATACTTTCATCCTATCACCTTTATTTACAAGCAGTTCTCGACTTACCACCATTTGTTTAGTAACTGTTAAAACAGCACTGAAAAAAGTCATTTATTTATTTATTTTATTTATTTATTTCCAATTTCTATACCGCCCTTCTCCCTGAGGACTCAGGGCGGTGTACAGCCAGAAATAAAAAACATGAAATATAAATATTAAGACAATTAAAATATATATAATTTGGCTACAAAATTTAAAACTCACAGACCAATTAAAATATTAAAAATATTTAAAATTTCTTCTTAAGCCAGCCCGGCTTGTTGGAAAAAATGTGTTTTTAGGGCACGGCGGAAGGCACTGAGGTCATGAATTCTCCTAATCTCTGGGGGCAACTGGTTCCAGAGGGTGGGTGCCCCCACAGAGAAGGCTCTCCCCCTGGGGGTCACCAGCCTACATTGTTTGGCTGATGGCACCCTGAGGAGGCCCTCTCTGTGGGAGCGCACGGGTCGATGGGAGGTCATCGGTGACAGCAGGCGGTCTCGGAGATAACTAGGCCCTATGCCATGGAGCGCTTTAAAGGTGATCACCAACACATCACCTTTATGATGGGTCCTTGCACTTATGACCGTGGCAACATCCCCACAGTCTTATAATTAAAATTTGGGCATTTAGCAACTGGCATGTATTTATAGTGGATGCAGTGTCTTAGGATCATGGGTGACCTCCCCAGCCAACTTCCAATAAGGAAGGTCGGTAGGGAAAGTTGGATTCACTTTTAGAGTAGTGTGATTCACTTAACAATTATTGTGATTTGCTTAACAACCTTGGCAAAAAAAAAAAGGTTGTAAAATCAAGGACAACTCACTTAAGAACCACTTTGCTTAGCAATGGAAATTCTAGTCCCAATTGTGGTCTTAAGCCGAGGACTACCTGTATTAATACACCAACATAGAACTTCTCAGTTTTGCTGCATTATTTAAGGCAGTGGTGAAATGTAAAATTTGTTACTACTGGTTCTGTGGGCGTGGCTTGGTGGTGGTGGTAGTAATGTGACTGAGTGGGTGTCCAACCAAAAGGTGGCCAACTTTTTTTTTTTTACTTTTAAAACCATTTTTTCTACAACCTCTTCAGCCAAAGAGGTTGTAAAAAAATGCTTTTAAAAGCCTCTGATGCTTCCAGCTGAGCCGCACAATCATCAGAGGCTTTTTTTTACTTTTAAAAGCATTTCTTCAGCCGAAGAGGTTGTTAAAAAATGCTTTTAAAAGCCTCTGACGCTCCCAGCTGAGCCGCATGAACATCAGAGGCTTTTTTTTTACTTTTAAAAGCATTTTTGCGGCCGAAGAGGTTGTAGAAAAAATGCTTTTAAAAATTAAAAAAAAGCCTCGCGTGGCTTAGCTGAGCATGGGGGGGAGGGCGCAGGGATTTTGCTACCGGTTCTCCGAACCACCTGCTGCCATTGCTACTGGATCGGGCGATCCGGTCTGAACCGGGAGCATTTCACCCCTGATTTAAGGGCATTCATGGAAGGGAGTATGTCAAAGAAAGTCAAGATGGTAGCTACAACCGTGCAGTCA
This sequence comes from Ptyas mucosa, assembly GCA_012654045.1. Lineage (NCBI taxonomy): Eukaryota > Metazoa > Chordata > Lepidosauria > Squamata > Colubridae > Ptyas > Ptyas mucosa. Next base: position 18,827,905 of record WNWU01000013.1, read on the forward strand.
AAGTGTCACCCTTTTTTAGCAAGCGTGGCATATGAACCACATTAAAAAAAAGAGGCAGGGTTTGAACCCACAGCCACAGTCCCTATCTTGACAGTTTCCTCTGGTAAATTCTCCTGACAATGGGCATTTATTACCTAGTGAGGTTTAAATGATTGCATTACCTTTGAGTAGTGCTTCATGAATGGTCCTTCTTCTCCATAAATAAGATTTAACTCAAAACTGAATGAGAGTTTTTAAATTATTCCCTGGATATTTAGGAATGATTCTATTTTAATTGAAGTGTATTTTAATTGAATGGCATCACCACATTGATACTTTGCTAACCTTTTTTCATACTCATAAGTTGTATGTATGAGTGCACAGTGAAAATACCTTTTTTGGATTCCTAGGATATCATGATCCTAGCTTATTCACACATTGACATTACAGCTGTTTATTTATAGTTGCTCATGAGTGTTTTTTCCTGCTCTGGAAAATCCACTTTTTAATTCATGAAACAGTGATACCAAATATAATTTCTAGTTTTTAAAAAATCCAACAACCTGATTGTTTGCAGGTGCAGTTTTCTCAAAACATTTTTTTTCCCAGTAGTCATTTGCTTTTACAACTTTAAAGGTAAAGGTTCCCCTCGCACATATGTGCTAGTCGTTCCCGACTCTAAGGGGCGGTGCTCATCTCCGTTTCAAAGCCAAAGAGCCAGTGCTGTCTGAAGACGTCTCTGTGGTCATTTGGCTGGCATGACTTAATGCCAAAGTTGCACGGAATGCTGTTACCTTCCCACCAAAGGTGGTCCCTATTTTTTTACTTGCATTTTTTAATGTGCTTTCGAACCGCTAGGTTGGCAGAAGCTGGGACAAGTAACGGGAGCTCACCCCGTTACGTGGCACTAGTGATTCGAACCGCTGAACTGCCGACCTTTCGATCGACAAGCTCAGCATCTTAGCCACTGAGCCACCGTGTCCCTTTTTACAAAACTTTTTTATTTTTTATGTTAGTTTTATTTTTTTTACAACTTTAGAAAAGTATAAAAATAAATTTGGGGAGATATGACTTCAGATCTCCATCTTAGCCAGAAAATTATCTTGGTATCCTTGGATCAGTCTCTCTCAGCCTGCTTTATCTCTTACTGTCTAGCAAGAGTGGCTTCCAAAGAAAATAACATTACTAGTTGATATCCCTCTTTTTTTCAAAAAGAAAAAAAAATATTCCATCCAGGTCAGGGCAATCATAAATGTCATCCTTGATTTATGACCACATCTGGGACTTGAACTTCTGTTTCTAAGTCCTGCCCAGTGCGCTCACATAGGACTGCCCTCCTCCGGGTGCCATCGGCCAGACAATGTTGGCTGATGGCGCCCAGGATGAGGGCGTTCTCTGTGGGCGCACCGACCCTCTGGAATGATTTACCCACTGGGCTCTGGATGGCCCCCGACCTCCGCTGTTTCCGGAGGGACCTGAAGACATGGCTTTTCCAACAAATTTGCTGATCTGATGGGAGTTTTTAAGTTTAACTTTGGGGTTTTTAATTGAGTATTTTAGTCATAATTTTACTGTTTTATTGTTTTATCTTTGTGAGCCGCCCCGAGTCCTTCGGGAGAAGGGCGGCATATAAGTACAAATAAACAAAACTTAACTAAGTGAGGTTGTTGTTAAGTGAAACATACCCAATTTTATGATCTCTTTTTGCTGCAGTTGTTTAAGCAAATCTGGCTTCATCTAACGACTTTGCCTGTTGGAAGATGACTGGGAAGGATACAAAGAGTGATCACACGGCAACTGTCCTAAATACACACCAGTTGTCACTTGTCAGAATCTTGATCACATAACCATGGGGATGCTACAAAGTCATAAGCTGACATAACTGTGAATAAAGTCAAGGATACCTGTACAGCCATTCTTCTCTAATAGGGTCATCATAAAGGACAGGAGTTTTTGGTTGTATTAGGGCACGATGACTCAGTGGTTAAAGACAAACCTTTTCGGTTGGAAAGTTGAGAACCCAGGTTCGAGACCTGAGTGTTGTGCAAGAACTCCCATTCCTGTGCCAGCTCCTGCCCACATAGCAGTTCGAAAATATGCAAATGCAAGTAGATTAATAGGTACCACTTTGGTGGGAAGGTAACAGCATTCGGTGCCTCTTTAGTGTAAGAGCCGCGGTGGCACAGTGGTTAGAATGCAGTATTGCAGGCTAACTCTTCCCACAGCCAGGAGTTCGATCCTGACTGTCTCAAGGTTGACTCAGCCTTTCATCCTTCCGAAGTCGGTGAAATGAGGGCCCAGATTGTTGGGGGCAATAGGCTGACTTTGTAAACCTCTTAGAGAGGGGCTATATGAAGAGTTATATAAGTCTATAGCCATGCTGGCCATATGACCATGGAAAATGTCTTAGGACAATGCTGGCTCCCTCAGCCAAGAAACAGTGATGAGCACCACACCCTAAAGTCAGGTACAACAAGACAGAGAAACTTTTACCTTTACCTTTTCTCTGGAAATATGTGATCATATCCACTTATTTAGCATAGACTGAATGCTTTACCATCATGCACTTCTCATAACTTCACAAAGGATTCTTATTTCTCTTTTCTTCTAGTGTGGCAAAGCAGGAAGGTGCTCTTGTTAAGAGTCTGAGCAGGAAACCCAATGGCATCACATTGCTTGAGAAGGCAAAAGAAGTGAGTCTGGTTTTGGGGTCCCTCTATCGAGGGGTGGGCTGCTGGGGGTTCGCAGGTGTTCAGGAGAACCTCTAGTTAAGATTCTGTGCAGTTCGGAGAACCGCCAAATCCCAGTCTTGGCTGGCCCCGCCCACCCCTCCCCTCCCCTCCCAGGAGTCCTCCCACAGCCCATTTTGGATGCAGGTAAGTGTAGGGCATACGCGGAGGCCTGGGGAGAGTGAAAAATGGGCCTGCCGGAATTTGGGAAGCCGGAAACGGGCTTGTTTCCAGCCTCCAGAGAGCCTTTGAAGCCTTTGGAGGCTGTTTTCGCTCTCCTGGAGGCTCAAGAAAATCCTCCGGAATTTGGGGAGGACAAAAACTCCTCCCCCACATCATGCTGCAGGAAGCCAACTCGGCCACGCCCACCATGGCCACGCCCACCCAGCAACTGGGCAGAGAACCCTTTTCTAAAATTTTTGTAGCCCACCCCTGCCCCTATCGAAAGTTAAGACTAAAATACAAGGGATAAGCCAAAATGGGGATTAGATAACCCTGCAAGAGGCCGGGGATGATTTTGTTTATTTATTTATTCCTTTATTATTATATTTATTTGCCACTCATCTTGTGGTTCAAGGTAACTCTGAGCGACATAAGATGGTCACCTTCATCTGGAGAGCAACATAATCCCAGTAGCCAGACTAAGATGTCATTTGTTCAGTTTGGGCTTTAGTACATTTTATGAAACTTAGCTTAAGTTAACATGGCAAGTTAAATGACAACTGTAAAATGACAATTGTGAGAGTGTACCCAAACCTGTGTCCATAAAAACATGCATCATGAAGACGGTTACAAATCTAGTTGCTAAATTTGATTAGTTTTTATTGTTTCCTGTGTAGCTCCAATTCACTTGGTAGTTTGTGTTCAGAATATTATGCAAAGGCAGACAATTTAGTACAGTAATCAGTTGACAGGTATTCGGGTTAAATGTTTTATGCTGAATTCAATGTCTTACTCAGCTCTGAAGTTTACTGGTGCCTCTGGCCCTTGAAGCGAGTTCTTGTGAAGATAAAAATAAATAGTTCTATTGGATGGATGGATGGATGGATGGATGGATGGATGGATGAGTGGGTGGATGAATGGATGGATGGATGGATGGAAAGATAGAGATAGATAGATAGATAGATAGATAGATAGATAGATAGATAGATAGAAAGAAAGAAAGAAAGAAATAGTTCTATGGGATGGATGGATGGATAGATAGATAGATATAGATAGATAGATAGATAGATAGAGATAGATAGATAGATAGATAGATAGATAGATAGAAAGATAGAAAGATAGACAGACAGACAGACAGACAGACAGACAGAGGAAGACAGCAATCAAATCCAAATTAAATCTAATTAAATGCCTTGTTTTTGGTTTCTTTTCTACTCAGAAACTTCTCCAGAATAATACCATACAAACATCTAGATGCCCAAGGCATTTAAATATTAAAAATTGGGAGACTGGAACAATCCTTCAAGATGCACTGCACCATGAGGCCAAAGAGGTAAGAGAAATGCTTAAGATTTAGGTGTTTTTTCTAGCTCTCTAGCAGACCACACACGCGTTGAAGTGGCCATAGCAGATTCTCCTCTACTCAGAGAAAGCCGAAGAAGACTCTTTAAATAACAGAAGGATTGTTATCTGTCATTCCAAGTGGTGGCCATAATGGTTACTGTTAGAACCTTAAAATTAACCAGGAAGGCGTATCCTCATTAAAATTAGAAAAAAACTGTACTAATGAAAGAAGTTGACAGGGAAACAATTTGCCCAGGAAGGTAGAGGCCTTCTTTTCACTATTCTTGCTTCAGCAGAGTTTGAGCAAGCATCTTTCAAGAATCCATTTGGATTCCTGTTCCAAACACAAGTTGGATTGCTACCACTTCACTTTTGGGTTCTATCTAGGTTTTACCTAATAATTTTAAAAAAATTATTAAATTCAAAAATAAAAAAGAATACACAAAATAAATGAATAAATATATACATAACATGCATACATAAATACATAAATACATACATAAATACATAAAAGGAAAAAAAACTAAAAACTAAACAGTGGCATGTATTCACATACATAGCTGTAGAGTAAACATTTCAGTGAAAGGAAGCCCTCATTTGTTACAGTCATCCACTAATTGATAAATTGATCATATGCCATCAAATTGTTTTCAACTTCTAGCAACCACATACCATAGGTAGATCTTCTCCAGGATGATCTATCTCCAACCTGGTCCTTCAGGTTTTCCAATGGTTCATCCATCTTGCTGCTGGTTGTCCTCTTCTTCTCATTCCTTCCCCCTTTCCCAGCAATAGAGCCTTTTCCAGGAAGCTGGGTTTCTATATAAGTAGGATAATTTGAGCCATTTGGTCATCTGTACCTCAAGTAAAAACTCTGGATTGATTTGCTCAATGATCCATTGGTTTGTTTTCTTGGTTCGTCATGTTATTCTCCGGAGTACAATCATCCATAACTAATCCATATTGATCTGAGATCCTGAGCAGATCTTTTTCCCATACTGCGCTTTCCAATTGTAAGGGCAATGTTTCATTGAGGTGGGTATTAAACCAGTGGTGGGATTCAGCCGGTTCTGTCCGGTTCGGGCGAATCGATAGCGGCCACTGCGGTAGGCCCCGCTCACCTGCCTGGATGTAATTTCACCACGTTTTGGAGGTTGTGTGCATGTGTGTATGTGCGGAAGGCGTGTGTGTGAGCAAAGAGCATGCACAGAAGGCTGAGCATGTGTGGAAGGTGGTGTGTGCGAGCAAAGTGAGCACGCGTGTGCGCTGACATTTGCAAACCGGTAGGGAAGGCCAGTGAATCCCACCTCTGTTAATTAAACCACCCAAAAGGTTAAATCTAGTACCTGTGCCTACTGCTGATTCTAGAAGTGTTTGCTAATCCATCCCTTTTGCCCCTATGTATTTTTTTCCCCCAGGTTCTTAACTGTCAGAACAAAGTTTGCCAGGGATCTCTGATGAATCCGAAAGGGTTAATCCGAGGTCCCCGAGAGGAACCCATCCCCAGAGACAAATTACTACTACAAGCAACTGAGTTTATCCATCTTTTCTACAACACACTTCAAAAGTGAGTCAGGTTTTGTTTTGTTTTTTGCTTACCGTATTTTGAGCTTCTATCCTGTGATTCACTTCCTTTTGGCAATTTCGGAAGACCTTTTTAAAACTTCAGGCGGTGATTGGCATAATAGCATTTCTCTAATTGTAGTGCTAACAGAGCAATAAACTGCCTTTGTGTTGTCTTAAGTTTGTAAGTGAAACAAAAAGGAAAGAGCAGGTAATCAGGGAAGGCACCTCTCTGAATGTAGAAAAGTAGCGTTGGAAGAAATGTCCATCTGGGTTCAGTTCCAAGTGGGGAGAAAGACACTGGAAACATGGAGGCTATTTGGAAAGATGGTTTTGAATGATGGACGGACCACATGGTTTTGAGGTCCTGGGCAAAAAAGGCACATGGGTGTGTGAGAGAGAGATTTATACCCTCTGTTGGGCTTTGAATTTGAGCTTATATTCTGATTGGTTGTCAGATTCCCATGGGGTCTTAGCTAACTTTGTAGACTGTTTGTGTCCCAGGCTTGGTTGAGCCTTGCTGGGTGATGTAATCTTCCCAGGTGCATGTGGTGAGTTCTGTTGCTAAATGGGTAGAGGGCTAATCCTAACTTTGTTGGATCTTGGGTGAGGGCATTTGCCTATGAATAGACCTAGCTATCTCTTTATCTCTTAAGTGCAGACATCTGCTGTGGGCTATTGAGGATGGTGGGGGCTATTAAGAGTGAGTCTGTTTCTTGCCTAAAAACATGTTTCTCCATTTCTCATCCAGAGAAATATAATATTCTGCCTTTTTAATATTTCCTAGTGTAGGGAGAAATATCCTTCTGGGTTCTGCTCCAAGTGGGAAAAAAGACATTGGAAACATGGAGACTGCTTGGAAAGATGGCTTAATGGTGGACAGGATCACATGGTTTGAGTTCCTGAACAGAAAAGGGCAGATACAGCGAGTCTCCGGGTTTTATGCTCTCTCTGGCTTTGAACTTCCTGGGGCCCAGAAAGACTATCCTGATTGGTTTTCAGACTCCCAGGGGGTGGGGGTCTTAGTTAGCCCTGCTGCTGATATAATCTTCCCAGGTGCCATGTGGTGAGTTTCTGTCCTAGATGGGTCCCATTGTGTTGCAGATGAAAATCCATTGACAAAGATTGAGTTTCTGCCTCTGGCCCATTAACAAAAGTGTGGGGGCAAGAAGGTGGGAGCTGCTTTGTCTTTAAAACATGTTTCTCCATTTCTCAACCAGGGAAACATAATATTCTGCCTTTTTAATATTTCCTAAAACATTTCATTCTTCTAGGAAAGGGGTGGGTGCTAACTTCCTACACTATCTTTGTTGGATCTTGGGTGAGGGCAATTTCTACTATGGCTCTGCCTGAAGGAGGTAGATCTTTGTTATGCAGAATAGACTGGCCCAGGCCTTAATGGCCCATTGACAAAGGGGGGTTAGGGGGGCTGAGTTTCTGCCTCCCTTTTAGGGAAAATATTCTGCCCTTTTAATATTTCCTAAAATATCTCATTTTCCTAGGAGAGGGGTGGGTGCTAACTTCCTACAGCAGAAAAGAACAAAGAAAAATTAGAGAACATTTGCATTTGAACTCTGCTTTCAGACATCCAAGCTGCTTTACATACAATCCTGCAACCAAAATCAAAAACATTTTGGGGGGGGGAATCTGTGAGAGAGGGACTAACACTGGTCTTGATGTTCTGACATTTTTTGTCTAGATAACGCAAATTATATAATGATGCAATGATGCCCACGACATTCTTGTATCAGGCATTTGTGGCAGGTGCAGGGACCCACATCTGCATTCTCAGCTCTTGCAACCTTGGCAACTCAGACAAAGGGACAACTTCACAGATAGGTAGCTCTACCACCTGCTCTCTTTAAGCCATTCTTTCATGCAGAGGCAGTCTGGAGCAGCCTCATGCTCTCTTTGAAAGGAGGAAGAAACCTGTCATGTACAAAAAGCTTTGTCTCTTGGGTCTAGAGGCGAAGGGTGAGGAGCGCACAGGAACGAAAGCCTTGAGAAGCCTGACCTTGTTATCTCCAAATAGCTGCTGACAAGAGATTAGAAATATAATGGCTGAAAAACACAGTTTCTGAACTCCAGGAGAAATCAAAAGAGGGGGAGAGAGATGAAGAGAAGCTAATAGGATCCGGCAGGACAGATGGAGGCCTCAGCAGGCCATTTTTGGCCTACAGGACTGAAATTTGTTCGGGTAATTATTAATTTAGAACAGAGGTGGGTTTTAGCAGGCTCTGACCAGTTCTGGAGAACTGGTAGGGGAAATTTTGAGTAGTTCAGAGAACCGGTAGTAAAAATTCTGACTGGCCCCGCCCCCATCTATTCTCTGCCTCCTGAGTCCCAGCTGATTGAGGGAAATGGGGATTTTGCAGTAACCTTCCCCTGGAGTGGGGAAGGAATGGATATTTTACAGTATCCTTCCCCTGCCATATCCACCAAGCCACGCCAACGAAGCCACACCATGCCCACCAAGCCACGCCCTGCCCACCAAATCACACCCACCCAAAAAATGTTGAAACCCACCACTGATTTAGAACATAAGAATCTAAGCAGTGCCCTGTTGGATCAGACTCCTGGCCCATTTCATCCAGCAGTCTGTTGTCACAGTGGCCAACCAACTGGCCAAGGAAACCCATAGTCTCCCAGCAGATGGCCTCTAGAGATAGTCCCATGACCATCAAGGCTAAGATTGGTCCAATGGCTGCTTGCTTTAGTATATATGCATTGCGTGCAACACCATATTTTTCGGAATATAAGACACTCCAGACTATAAAACGCACCTTCCTTTTTTGGTGAGGAGAACAAGAAAAAGAAATCTGCCTCTGCCTCCCAGCAATTTTGCCTCATTGCAGCAATCGGCCAACAGCCTGCTTTACTTTCATTTTCGTTTTCAGCATAGCTTGATTAGCACAAGGAAAAAAAAAATCTCCTGCCAGCAATTTACCTCCTTGCAGCATGCAGCAGAGGCCCGCACAGCAATAGGCAATGGCAATCCCTGCAGCCTGAAACAGCTGAGAGTCAGGAGGCCGATCCAACAGACAATCAACTTGTGCTAATTAGGCTGTGCTGAAGCTGAAAGGGGCTGTTTCTTCTTGCTGCTTGCTGCAAGGAGGTAAATTGCTGGGAGGCAGAGGCCAAAGGGTGGGGACCAGTGGGTGGGCGGGGCTACATTCGGTGTATAAGACGCACCCAAATTTTGGGGGGGAACAAGGTGCATCTTATATTCCGAAAAATACGGTATAACAAGTCTGTATTATTTAGTATCTTGCAAAATCTAGCGAGTTTCCACTTGAGACCATAGAGAGCTAAACGATTTCCATGTTCATAGATCCAGTACGTCATAGCATAGTTTGCTTGGCTTTGGCTTAGTTCTATGTGTGAACATAGCCATCTTGGTTCACTCTACACACCACGGTGAATGAAAGCAATGACTTACTGTATGAACCCAGGTTTTATATATCTGCTAAGATGAGAGTCATCTTTCTTCAGTGTTTGTTGACTTCGGTCACTTTTAGTCGTGTGGACTTCAACTCCCAGAATTCCCCAGCAAGGTAGCCTGGGTTGAAGTATATAAGCATGTTAAAATGGCTGAGGTTGGAAAACAACTGTCTTAAATCAAGGCCTTTTTCTGCCTGCTTATGGCTGTCAAAAGAATATTTAACCATGTAACTGGAGAAGAAAAGGGGAGCTGAAGGCTCCTAAATGTGCATGTGCTTTTTTATGTGCTGAGGGCAATGGTGGAACAATGATATAAATCAGGCAGGATTACTTGTCATTGATGGTTCTCTCCTTGCACTGGTTGTATGGCATCAAGTTGTTTTTGACTCCTAACAATTACATCCCAATCCTGGTTTGATTAATTATGGCTTAGGTCAGGGGTCCCCAAACTTGGCAGCATAGCTGGCTGGAGGATTCTGGGAGTTGAAGTCCACAAGTTTTAAAGCGGCCAAGTTTGAGAACCTCCGGCTTAGACACAGAATATGAAGGCAGCTTCTTTACTGTTTATTGGTTTACGGCTTTGCAGTTTGAGAAACTACTGTACTGATTGTAGCTGATTAAACAAACCATGTTTAATGGCAAATTATTAGGTGAAGGATCTTTACTATCTAGAAAGCTGTATTTTTAATGTTTGGAGCCAGAATTTGCAGACGACTTCTAATCTTACAAGCAAACAATGATGTTATTGGTGCTACAAGGGGGAAAAAAAGTCTTATTATTATGACTCCTGCGGCAATGTGTCAAGGTAATGAGGAATTTTACAGGCTCTCTTCTCCTCCCAGGAGCACCATCAATTCAGGATCACTCGATAGCCATAGGAAAGAATGATGGTTTTCAACATTCACTTGTTTCTTCTATGCATCTCTTTGATTGAGAAATCCTTGAATCATTTTGGAAAAGTTTCTGAATTATGTTAGCTCCCAATATTACTTACTGCCCTGTTCACCACTGTTGCCATTTCCTTTATTTTCTTTGCAGGGCGGAAACGGAAGAGCACACAACACGGCTGGAAGCAGTGGCTCAGGAGATAGAAAGAACAGGAACTTATCAACTCACCAACGAAGAGCTTATCTTTGCCACAAAGCAAGCCTGGAGAAATGCTCCTCGGTGCATCGGGAGAATCCAGTGGTCCAATTTACAGGTGATCCATTTGCTTTTGCTCTTCCAGATTCTACTGAAAAAGCCAGGGTTCGGCTCATCCTATTCCATAGTGATAGGTAAAGGTAAAAGTTCCCCTAGCACGGGTCGGCAACCTTAAACACTCAAAGAGCCACAAAGGTCCTAACTGGAAGCCCCCGTTGAATTCTAGAGCTGACCGAGAGTCCAGTTCCCCACCATAAAGTCTCCTCCTAGCATGGCCTCCTTTTTCCTCTACCTGTCCTAACCGAAAGCCCTATCAATTGTGGAACTGACCAGCAACAGGGAACTGCAGCAGAGGGATAAAAGAGTCACATGTGGCTTCAGAGCTGCGGGTTGCTGACCCCTGCCCTAGCACATATGTGCTAGTCATTCCCGACTCTAGAGGACGTTGCTCATCTCTGTTTCTAAGCTGAAGAGCCAGCACTGTCCGAAGACGTCTCCGTGGTCATGTGGCCGGCACGACTAAATGCCAAAGGTGCACCGAGCACTGTTCCCTTCCCAACAAAGGTGGTCCCTATTTTTTCTACTTGCATTTTTTATATGCTTTGGAACTGCTAGGTTGGCAGAAGCTGGGACAAGTAACGGGAGCTCACCCCGTTATGCGGCATTAGGGAGTCGAACTGCTGAACTGCCGACCTTTCAATCGACAAGCTCAGCGTCTTAGCCACTGAGCCACCGCAAAATACCTCCACAAAAATGATAAGACAAAGAATGGAACTCTGGCCCAGCATTCTAGGACTATGTTTAAGATGCTCTGACGATGTCAATGACAAGGTTAGAAATGGGAAAGAATAGGCACACATATTACTGGATTTTACAAAGATTTAAATTCTTGAATCTGCTTAACCGGATCCCCAATCTGCCTTTTAGAAGTTCAGAATGTGTAACCTGAAAAAGAGCATGTTTCAGAGAACAATGAAAATGATGAATGAGAATAAGAGAGATTGATACTCTTTCTTTGACCTTCTAGGATAATGCTTCTCAACAACTGTAAGCTGTGTCTGGGGAATTTTGGGAATAGAAGTCCACACATCTTAAAGTTGCTGAGGTTGAGAAATATTGCCCTAGAGTAGGGGTTTCAAACTCAAGACCCAAAGGCTGGATCCGGCCCTCCCAAGCTCCATTTTTGCTGTCAGAGGGTTGCAGGACACCATCTCATGGAAGCCCGTTTTTGCTGGCAGAGCGCTCGGGCCACCACAGGTGCCCCCGACATGAGTGATGTCGAGCTGACCACACCCCCGCCCCCCGAGGTCAAACACAACCCTGATGCCGCCCTCAATGAAATCGAGTTTGACCCCCATGTCCTAGAGAGAACTCTGATATAACTTACAGGCTGTGGAACACTGAAGGTCTCCAGGAAATCTATTTCAGTATGATGGATCTATTCCATCATAGTTGGAAGCTCCATGGTCTATAAGTGTCCTTTCTGTGAGGTTATTATCTGCAAAACATGCTAAACTAACTGGTTTCTAAGAGTCAAGTACAGGTTATCTAAGAGTTATTTAAGATTGCAAAAGTTATATTTCTTGGATTGGGTTGGAAAGCGACCTTGGAGGGTTGTACTACTAATATCAAGTTTTCTCATTTGCCGATTAATGCCTTTTAGGTGTTTGATGCTCGCAGTTGCACTAACGCTAAAGAAATGTTTGAACATCTTTGTCGCCATTTGGAGTATGCTACAAATGGAGGGAACATAAGGTATGAGCCATTTTTTAAAATACACACACACACACACACACACACACATATATATATATTTCATCTGGATCTATAGAATCACCGAGTAAGCTGTTGTTCACTCCCACTCTCTTGAAACAGGTCCACCATCACTGTCTTCCCCCACAGGACTGATGGAAAGCACGACTTCCGAATATGGAACAATCAACTCATCCAGTATGCTGGCTACCAGATGCCAGATGGATCCATTGTGGGAGATCCAGCCAATGTGGAGTTTACACAAGTACGTACAAAATAAATATTGAGAGTAGTGCATTTTTATTACCGTGTTTCCCCGAAAATAAGACCCTGTCTTATATTTTTTTTGAACCCTGAAATAAGCGCTTGGCCTTATTGCTATGCACTCAAAAGCCTGATTGGACTTATTATCAGGGGATGTCTTATTTTGGGGGAAACGGTACTATTAATAATTTATTAAATTTATATTTTATTGATTTATTTATTTGTATCTCGCCTTTATTGTTTTTATAAATAACTTAAGGTATTGAACATACTCAACTTCCTCCTCCTATTCTTCTCCCTGTTCTGCCCCAGCTTCGGATTCCCAGAGAATGCAACACACACCAAGCTTCGCAAACACTGTTTAATTCCAAACAAACCCCTTTCAAGAATGCAGGCTTTCCGTGGAAAGGGTCCTTATCAAAATTATTAGGAACAAAGTCCGACAAAGGTTGGCAATCAGCCCAGAAAACCAGATGTGAGAAGTCGCTCGTTCTCCAAGATGCTCTGTAGTAATGAGACGTTGTTTCTAGCAAGAAAGCACTAGCTGCGTGCGACTTAAATAGGCTAAGGGAGTGGCCAATTATCCTCAAGCCCTACTCTCGAGTAGACCTCCTCCTCCTGAGTAGCCATTCCTGCCTTTTGGCAGCCCTGCATGCCCGAGCATTGAGGAGAGGCTCCTCCACTTCGCTCTCTCCACTGGAAGGAGCCTCTGGAGGTTCTGAAGGCCCAGGCTGAATCTCTACCTCTGGCATCACATCCTCTTCGGCCTCCTCGCTGTCTGATGCGAGGGCCGGCTGTGCAGGCTGCTGGCGCGACACCACACCAGCCTCATCATCATCGGGATCAGCCACGATCTGTGCAGGCCACTGGCAGGCCACAACACTCCCACAATAACAACCCTGAGGAGTGGATTGGGCTGAGAGAAAGTGACTGGCCCAAAATAACCCAGCTGGTTTTTCTGCTAAAATGGGAGTTGAAGGCATGGGCTCCTGCTTTCTACCTTGATGCTGTAAGACTAGACCAAACTGACTCTATGCCGTCCATCTCCCTGGCGGCTTACAACGCCTTAAAAGCACAGTATAAAACAACGAGAGCATTAAAACATGAAAAGCATTCAGTGTTAGCATTAAAACATTAAATGTTAACAGGAAATTAAATAAAAGGGATAAATAAATGACTGGGATGGAGGTAGGCTCTATCTACTATAGAGCCAAGGTGGCGCAGCGGTTAGAGTGCAGTACTGCAGGTTACTTCAGCTGACTGCTAGCTGCAGTTCAGCAGTTCAAATCTCACCAGCTGAAGGTTGACTCAGCCTTCCATTCTTCGGAGGTGGGTAAAATGAGGACTCAAGATTGTTGGGGGCAATATGCTGACTCTGTAAACCGCTTAGAGAGGACTGTAAAACACTATGAAGCAGTATATAAGTCTAAGTGCTGTTGCTATTGCTACTAACCACCTCCAAAGTGGAACATCCCCATCGAGACCCCAGGACAGTTGGCAGGACCAGGTTTTAAGGGCCCTTCAGAAGAGCAAGATGGTAGGGGCTGATCTCACCTCAGGGACACGATGTTCCAAAGGGCAGGAGCCACAGCAGAAAAGACTCTTCTTCTAGTTCCCACCAGCCTAAATTCCTAATATACCTCTTCTGCAGGAGTGAGTGGGCTGGGCCAGCCCCATTGGATGAGTCTGTTCCTCACTTAATCGGGATCTATGCCATAAAAGGCTTTGAAAATGATGATAACACACCTTGAAAGGCAAACCTGCAACCTGTGTAGTTCCCACAGCAGTGGTGTTCCCTGGGGTTACCACCACAGGGATGCCTAAAGCTGTCTGTGCTGCTACATTCTGCATCCCTTATAGAATGCATTGCAATAGTCCAAACATGAGATGATCAGGGCATTCCATCCAGGGGTGGACTTCAAAAATTTTAGCAAGGGGTTCTCTGCCCGGTTGCTGGGTGGGCGTGGCAATGGAGGGCGTGGACTAGTCAGCCTCCTGCAGCACGGTGGGGGGGGACACTTTTGCCCTCCCCGGGCTCCGGAGGCTTTTCTCAAGCCTCCGGGAGGGCGAAAACGGCCTCCCTAGGCTCTGGAGGCCAGAAACAGGTCTGTTTCTGGCCTTCCTGAATTTCCAGTAGGCATGTTTTTTGCCCTCCCCGAGCTTCCGTGTGTACCCTGCACTTACCTGCATCCAAAACGCTCTCTCCACTGGAAGGAGCCTCTGGAGGTTCTGAAGGCCCAGGCTGAATCTCTACCTCTGGCATCACATCCTCTTCGGCCTCCTCGCTGTCTGATGCGAGCACCGGCTGTGCAGGCTGCTGGCGCGACACCACACGTGGGTGGGGACTTCTGGGAGGGGCAGGGTAGGTGGGGCCAGCCAGGAGTGGGATTTGAAGGTTCTCCAAACTGCCTAGAACAGTGATGGCTAACCCTTTTGCCATTGCATGCCAAAAGCGGGGGGAGTGTGGTAGGATCACATACACGCGTGCCCACATCCATAATTCTATGCGCCCCGCTACCCTGTGCTCCCCTTGCTTTTGGCATGTGATGGCACGGTGGGCCCAGTAGGCCTGTTTTTTGCTCTCCCCAGGCTCCAGAGCCTTTCTAGGAGCCTGGGGAGAGCAAAAACGGCCTTTTCCCCCCCCCCCCCCAGAGGCCCTCCGGAGGCTGGAAACAGCGTGTTTCCTGACTTCTGGTGGCCTCAAAAGGCCCGAAAATCAGCTGGCTGGTGCACGCATGCGTGCCAGAGCTGAGCTCGTGTGCCCACCAATATGGCTCCATGTGCCACCTGTGGCACCCGCGCCATAGGTTCGCCATCACAGGCCTAGAATCTTAGCTAGAGGTTCTCCCAAACCCCTGCGAACCCTCAGCAGCCCACCTCTGATTCCACCTTTACCAAAACTGCATCCAGTTCCAGAACCCATAAGTCAATCTCTTTGGGCATTCAAGAAGCCGAATACTTTGTCTCCTCTCAAGAAAGAAAGAAAAAAAAATCACCACCCTTCTTTCTCTTCTCTCAGCTCTGCCTCCAGCTTGGCTGGAGAGCCAAATATGGCTGCTTTGATGTGCTTCCACTGGTCCTGCAAGCCAATGGTCAAGACCCAGAATTATTTGAATTGCCGCCAGAGCTCATCCTGGAGGTGTCGATGGAGCATCCCACGTAAGCATCTTGGCTTCAGATGACACAAATCCCAGACCTGTTTGTGATGGGTCAGGTGGAGGACTCTATCAAAGCAAGATTGTTTGCTGAGAGACTTTGGGACAGGTTGGCTTGGCTTTTGTTTGGTTAAATGATGTTGAACTTGTCCTTGGAGATAACAGGCAAGTAAAATTGAGCCGAAAGTAATGAAACGGCAAGAATGTTTAGTCCCGAAGCTTTGCAGCTTTTCTCATCTTGTGTTTAATCAAAATGAGGTTTTTTTTCTCTCTCTCTCTTAATGATATAATTGGGGGAAACTTTCAGCAGATGCTAAGGCCGCTGTTACAAAACAGAGTCCAGACATAGATAGCAGGGCCATTATAGTCCAAATTTCCAGTTACTTGTGTTTTTCCCAGTGGTGAAATCTAAAATTTGTTACAACCAGTTCTGTGGGCGTGGCTTGGTGGTGGTGGGGTAATGTGACTGGGTGGGCGTGGCCAATTTTTTTTTTTTACTTTTACTGTTATAATTTTAAACTGTTTTAATTGGGTCGTTGATTTTAATCTTTAATTCATTGTGATTTGTATTGGAAACTGTTATTTTGTAAGCCGCCTTGAGTCCTCAGGGAGAAAGGCGGCATATAAATCGCAATAATAAATAAATAATAAATAAATAAATAAAACCATTTTTTCTACAATCTCTTTGGCGAAGAGGTTGTAAAAAAATGCTTTCAAAAGGCTCTGACGATCAGGCAACTCAGCTTGGATCTTCAGAGGCATTTAAAAGAAAAAAGGGGTTTTTTTTCTTTTAAAAAGCTTTTGAAGATCCCAGCTGAGCTGCGCGATCATCAGAGGCTTTTTTTTTTTACTTTTAAAAGTATTTTTGGGCCGAAGAGGTTGTAGAAAAAATGCTTTTAAAAGAAAAAAAAAGCCTCTGATGATTGTGCGGCTCAGCTGGGCAAGGGGGGAGGGGGGCTGGGATTTTTGCTATCCGCCTCCATTGCTACCGGATCGGGAGATCCAGTCCGAACCAGGAGCATTTCACCCCTGGTTTTTCCCTTTCCAACAAAGTAACTTAATGAGAAGTGGCTGTTGAGGAACTGAGATGCAGCGTGAATTTAACAATGAAAGAACCATATCCAGTCAAAATAATGGATAATGGATGGCTTGTTAATACAACTCTGTGTGATCCTTTCTGCAGATATGAATGGTTTAAAGACCTGGACTTGAAGTGGTATGCAGTTCCGGCTGTGTCTAATATGCTCCTTGAAGTTGGTGGGCTGGAATTTACAGCTTGTCCTTTTAATGGCTGGTACATGGGGACTGAGATTGGGGTACGGGACTTCTGTGATGTCCGGCGCTACAATATTCTTCAGGTAATCCTTTGTAAAGATTGGTTGGGGGGGGTGGGGTTAAGGTGTGTTTCAGGTGGCCAGAGACATCTGCAGAGGGTGGGTGGGTACAGACGATGAAAGCTGTATTTATACTGTTTCAATGAAGCTACCATGTTTTCCCGAAAATAAGACCCTGTCTTATAATTTTTTGAACCCCGAAATAAGCGCTTGGCCTTATTTTCGGGGAGGTTTTATTATTTTGGGGCGTGTGGAGCAAGACGGGGGCTCCTCTTGCTAACTTATCTGATTTCCAGCTCTGTCTCCCTAACCCTGGGGTAGGCAAATGTGGCTCTTTTACAACCTCAATACAGAGCCTGTAGTACAGTGGTTTAAAGCACCCTGTTATTAACATCTATTAACATCTGCTGCTTGCAATTACTGCAAGTTCGAATCCCACCAGGCTCAAGGTTGACTCAGCCTTCCATCCTTTCTAAGGTGGGTAAAATGAGGACCCAGATTGTGGGGGCAATAAGCTGACTTTGTATAAATATACAAAAGTATGAAGGCTATTGCTTAACGCACTGTAAGCCGCCCTGAGTCTCCGGAGAAGGGCGGCATATAAATAAATAAATAAATAAAAAAACCTATGGACTTCAATTCCCAGAATTCTTGAGACAGCTTGGCTATCTCAGGAATTCTGGGAATTGAAGTCCACAGGTTGTAAAAGAGCCACATTTGCCCACCCCTGCCCTACCCTAATCCAGTGATGGCTAACCTTTTTGCCATCGTGTGCCAAAAGTGGGGGGAGTAGGGGGGGGCCACCCACGTGCGTGCCCACACCCATAATTCTACGCCCCCCGCCCCCTACGCATGCGTGCATGACACCTCCCGCGCTCCCCCTGCTTTTGGCACGCGATGACACAGTGGGCCCGTTTTTTGCTCTGCCCAGACTCCAGAGCCTTCCTAGGAGCCTGGGGGGGGGGCGAAAATGGCCTTCCCCACCCCCATGGAGGCCCTCCGGAGGCCGGAAATGGCCCGTTTGCCAACTTTCCGGCCTCTGGAGGGTCTCTGGGGGGGAGGCCATTTTTTCCCTCCCCAGGCTCCTAGAAAGCCTCTGGAGCCTGGGGAAAGCGAAAAACGGGCCTTCCCCACCCTCCCGAGGCCCTCTCCGGAGACTGGAAACAGCCTTTTCCCCTACTTCTGGTAGGCCCAGAAGGCCCGAAAATCAGATGGCGGGAACTGAACTTGCGTGCCCGCTGATATGGCACCGAGTACCACTGTGGCACGCGTGCCATAGGTTTGCCATCACGGCCCTAATCAGAGGAAATGACAGGGACCGTCTGCGCATGTGTTTAAATATTTTCAGGGAGGGCTTATTTTCAGGAGGGGGCTTATTTTAGTGCAGGGGCTCAAAAGCCCAATTGGGCTTATTATCAGGGGATGTCTTAATTTCGAGGAAACATGGTAGAATATGACACATTGTTTGTTCCCCGTTTTATCTGCTTGGTCCAGGAAGTGGGGAGAAGGATGGGCCTGGAAACAAACAAACTCTCTTCCCTGTGGAAAGACAAAGCTGTTATAGAGGTTAACATTGCTGTGCTCCATAGTTTTCAGGTGAGTGGAAAAAGGAGAGGCAAAAGGTCGCTCTTCTCTATTTCTAGCCACTTCCTTTGCAGCGAGAAGGTCTGAAGTTCAGAACCGATTTTTCTTTTTTTAATTTGATTTATATGCCGCCCTTCTCCGGAGACTCAGGGCGGCTTACAATGCGCTAAGCAATAGCCGTCATACTTTTGTATATTTATACAAAGTCAGCTTATTGCCCACACAAACTGGGTCCTCAATTTACCTACCTTAGAAAGGATGGAAGCCTTGAGCCTTGGTGACATTCGAACCTGCAATAATTGTAGGCAGCTGATGTAACAGGGTGCTTTAGACCACTGTACTATCCAAGGCTCTTCCTTCCTTTTTGTTTCCTTCAAAGAAGAAAAGGGTTTGTTGGAGATCTTTGCAAGCAACTAACCCAACCACTGATTGGATTAATTGCTTCTAAATCAATTACTCATCATTCTGTTGCTAAGCAGGATAGTTGTTAAATGAATTTTGCCCCATTTCATGACCTCTCTTGCCACTATGATTAACTGAATTGCTGCAGTTAAGTTACCGACAGGGTTGTTAAGTGAATCAGGCTTCCCCATTGACTCTGCTTGTCAGAAGGTCGCTAACGGTGATCACATGATCTGGGAATATTGCAACTATCATGCATACATACCAGTTGCCAAGTGTTTGACGAATTTGGATTACGTGACCCCAGCACGTAAGAGCCTTGGTGGCGCAGCAGAATAAAGTGCTGTTAACTAGCACCAGCTGCCTGCAATTACTGCAAGTTCGAATCTCACCAGGCTCAAGGTTGATTCAGCCTTCCATCCTTTCGAGGTAGGTAAAATGAGGACCCGGATTGTGGGGGCAATAAGCTGACTTTGTATATAAAAAAAAGAACACCGCTTGGGGGGGGCAAAAGCCCTACTAAGCAGGTATATACAAAAGTATGAAGGCTATTGCTTAACGCATTGTAAGCTGCCCTAAGTCTCCGGAGAAGGGCGGCATATAAATCGAACCAATAAATAAATAAATAAATAAATAAATATTCAGAAGGTTTTGACAGGTTCTGGGAAACCGGTAGCGGAAATTTTAAGTATTTCTGAGAACCGGCAAATACCACCTCTGGCTGGCCCCAGAGTGGGGTGGGAATGGAGATTTTGCAATATCCTTCCCCCAGGAGTGGGGAGGGAATGGGGACTTTGCAGTATCCTTCCCCCAGGAGTGGGGTGGAAATGGAGATTTTGCAGTATCCTTCCCCTGCCACGCCCACCGAGCTACGCCCACAGAACCGGTAGTAAAAAAAATTTGAATTCCACGACTGGACCACAGGTTTGCTGCAATGGGTGTAAGTGTGAAAAACGGCTGTAAGTTGCTTTTTTCAGTGCCATTGTAACTTCAAACAAATGGTTGCAAGTCGAGTACTGTCAATAAGGCCATGGACTTGTGCCTGAAAGTCTTAACCAACATGTACACTGGAGCAGAGGTGACATGTAAAATTTGTTACTACCGGTTCTGTGGGCGTGGCTTGGTGGTGGTGGTGGTAATGTGACTGGGTGGGCGTGGCCAACTTTTTTTTAAAAAAAAACTTTTCAAAGCATTTTTTCTAATGCTTTGAAAAGCCTCTGCTGATCAGGCAACTCAGCTGGGATCGTCAGAGAGGCTTTTAAAAAAATATTTTTTTAATATCGGCAGAGAGGTATTTTTTAAAAAATACCTCTCTGCCGATCAGGCAACTCAGCTGGGATCGTCAGAGACTTTTCAAAGCATTTTTTTTTACCACCTCTTTGGCCAAGAGGTTGCAGAAAAAAATGCTTTGAAAAGCCTCTGAGGATCCCAGCTGAGCCGCGCGATCATCAGAGGCTTTTTTTTTTTACTTTTAAAAGCATTTTTTCATCGGAAGAGGTTGTAGAAAAAATGCTTTTAAAAGTAAAAAAAAAAGCCTTTGATGATCGTGCGGCTCAGTGGGCATGTGTATGGGGGGGTGCAGGGATTTTTGCTACCAGTTCTCTGAACCACCCGCTGCCAACGCTACGGGTGATCCGGTCCGAACCCAGAACATTTCACCTCTGCACTGGAGCCAAGTAAGTTTTGCATTTCTGTGACTCTTCTAGAAACAAAGCATCACTATCATGGACCACCATTCTGCCGCGGAATCATTCATGAAGTACATGCAGAATGAATACCGGATTCGTGGGGGGTGTCCGGCAGATTGGGTTTGGCTGGTTCCCCCCATCTCCGGTAGCATTACTCCTCTCTTCCATCAGGAGATGTTGAATTACATTATTTCACCCTTCTATTATTATCAGGTGAGCTAAGTTCAATTCAGTGGATTGCGTGGTTCATATTAGCATCTTTCAATTCAAAATCAGCTCTTTTTTTGTGTTTTTTTCCCCATGAAACATTGGAAAACTGGCTTTTGTAATTAATTTATTAGATTTGTAGTTTATAAGTAACTCAAGATGGCTATCGTACCTAGTATTCCTTCCTCCTCTTATTTTCCCCACAACAGCCCCATGAGATAGGTTGGGCTTAGAGAGAGTAGCCTGCCAAGTCATCTAGCTGACTTTCATGCCTAAAGTGGGATTAGAACTCACAATCGCCTGGTGATTGGCTAAAGTCACCCAGCCAGCTTTCATGCCTAAAATGGAACTGGATCTCACAATTTCTTAGTTTCTAGGCCAGAACCTTAACAACCATAAATTGGCTTCCGTTATATTGGAACGGATATATTAGGGATACAGAGGATGGATGGATGGATGGATGTGTCAGAGTAATGAAGATTTAAAGCTGACCAGCCGTTGTAAGGCTGTGAATCAAGATGATGAACTGAGGATGAGTCAGCAGGGTTATTGCCCTTTAAGAAGCTGTCTATATAAAGTAGGCCATGAGAGGGCGTATCTCTCTCCTCGTGTATCATTCTCCTCCCTGTGTTCTATCTGCATTGTAGTTCTCTGTGTAGAGTTGAAGAATGATTGCTTGTCTGGTATGTGCTTACCACGTGTATGTCTGTAAACAGAAGTCTCGTATATAAACCACTGTTTGTAAGACAAACCTCTGTGTCCTGTATTTTGCTCTTGGGTTGTCTCAAAATAGTAGTCATGCTGTAAACACTCTGACAAGATGGATGGATGGAGTAATTTCCCCAGGTTCTAAGTATTATTCCCATGAAAATTGAGTCCAGACCACCTGTTTATCTCAGCCACCAGCTAATTCAAACTTAGTCCTTCCTTCCTTCCTTCTTTTATCCGTTTCCCACATTTAGTTCTAAGCAGAAATTTAGAAAAGATAATTTTGGGAAGCAAGGAATACTTAGAACATTATTAAGGGAGCAATTGTTTGCGATCAACACAAAGTATAAATATATTATAACGAGGCTTGGCAATGATAAGAGCTATGGTGGCTCAGTGGTTAGAATGCAATACTGCAGGCTACTTCTGCTGACTGCCGACTGCCTACACTTCAGCAGTTCAATCCTGACCGGCTCAAGATTAACTCAGCCTTCCATCCTTCTGAGGTCGGTAAAATGAGGATCCAGATGGTTGGGGGAAATATGCTGACTCTGTTAACCGCTTAGAGAGGGCTGTAAAGCACTGTGAAGCAGTATATAAGTCTAAATACTATTGCTATTGCTATTTGTCAAGGAGTAACTCTCCTTGAAGTCATCCTTAACACATAGCAATATCCAAGTGTATCTCTATGTGAAGTTTCCTTGATTCCTAAAAGATTTCAGAATGGCCCAGAAGTAGACACGGATCCATAGGAAGAAATACAATTCACCAGTGCTCCAAGTTCAATTTAGCAAGTGCAGAAATCCAGTTGTTTCCCACAACAAAGGGAATAAGGGATAGACGCAGAATGAGGAAAGAGCCAGTGAAGGAAACATTTGCAGAAGTCATAGTTCTGTGGAATCAGTGATAGCTTTATAAGCAAAATTGGGTAACTGACTTAAATCATGGTAATCTGACATTGAAATAATCAACTTTTCCTATCCTTCCAGGTGGAGGCATGGAAAACACACATCTGGAAAGATGAAAAACACAAGCCGAAGAAAAGAGAGATCAGATTCTGCATATGGGCCAAGTACGTTTCCAGGATAAATTATGATATCCGTCAGGGGTGATAATGCTACCGGTTCGGACTAGTTTGGCAGGAACCAATAAGGATGGCGGCGGGTGAACCGGTAGTGATGGCAGTGCGAGGCTCTGCCCACCCGCCTGGTTGTCATTACTTCCTGGTTTTAACCAGGAAGTAACCTGTTTTTTACCCTCTGTGCATGCGCAGAAGGGTTTGCACATGCGCAGAGGGTCTGCTCGCACATGTGACGTGCGCACTTCCGAACCGGTAGGGAAGGTAAGTAGATTTCACCCCTGATATCCATCTGAAAATCTACTCTTGGATCTGGAACAAAGAAAATGTTTCTCTTTGCAGGGCTGTGTTTTTTGCGTCCTCGTTGATGCGAAGAGCCATGGCTGTCAGGATCAAAGCAACAGTGCTCTATGCAACCGAAACAGGGAAATCAGAAACTCTAGCTCGAAAGCTGGGGGATATGTTCAATTGTGCCTTCAGTACCAAGGTAAGATGCCTGTGATTGACTGGGACCTATAAATATTGTTTTATTTGTGAAGAAGAACAATACGGGTAATCCTTGACTGACGACCACAACTGAGCCCCAAATTTCTGTTGCTAAGCGAGACAGTTGTTAAGTGAGTTTTGCCTCATTTTTACAACCTTTCTCGCCACAGTTGTTAAATGAATCACTGCAGTTGTTAAGTGAGTAACACGGTTGTTAAGTGAATCTGGCTTCCCCATTGACTTTGCTTGTCAGAAGGTCGTAAAAAAACATGACCCCGGGGCATTACCACGGTCATCAATGCGAGCCACTTGCCAAGCATCCTAATTTTGATCATGGGGATGCTGCAACAGTTGCTAAAGTGTAAAAAATGGCTGTAAGTCACTTTTTTCAGTGCTGCTGTAACTCTGAAGTTGAGGACTAACTATTATTACAGATACTTAGAAGATAGCAATAGCAATAGCACTTAGAATGTGCAGAAATGGATAGACTAACGCTTACTATTAAGGATAAAGAAGAAACTGAATATTTTTTGATATGGGACATATTTTATCAATGGCTAGACAATAGAAACAGAAGTTAGAAAAGGGGAGACATAAAAAGAGGAAATGTTTAAGTTGCGAGTTGTTAAAGAAGATGATGTTAAGTATTATTGTTATTATATTATTATGTTATTATATAATTACTATTATGGTGATGAATACCACAACAAATATGTGTATTATGACTATTTAAACATATGTACCCAGACCACACACTGTTTGATGAAAATTGAACGTTATATAAATAAAACAAATAAAACACAAAAGCACTTAGACTTATATACCGCTTCACAGTGCTTTTACAGCCCTCTCTAAGTGGTTTATAGAGTCGGCATATTGCCCCCAACAATCTGTGTCTGCATTTGACCGACCTCGGAAGGATGGAAGGCTGAGTCAGCCTTGAGCCTGGTGAGATTCGAACTGCCAAATTGCAGGCAGCCGGCAGTCAGCAGAAGTAGCCTGCAGTACTGCACTCTAACCAGTGAGCACCACCGTGGCTCTCGATGCACTGTCCCTGCCTCCCACTTATATAAAGCAGAGACAGGGTTGATGACGTAGACAAGATAACGTTCAGGGAAGCTTGTCTTCCACAATGTATTGTGTTAGTACTAAAGCTTGGCTATGTTCCTAAGTAACCTGTGACCCCTTGAGTTCACTTAGCAACTGGCTACATGTTTTTCAGGTTCTGAAGAAAGATGGACAGTGAATGTTATTTTTTGCCTCACCATGTTTTATCCACTTCCATTTACCTTCTCCAGTTCCTGATAACATTCCTTTCTCCTTTTAGGTTACCTGTATGGGGGATTACAACCTAAGAGACCTTGAGAAGGAAAGTCTACTTCTGGTGGTCACCAGCACTTTTGGAAATGGTGATGCACCAAGCAACGGCAAAGTAATATTTTTAATGCATGCTATTATATAGTGATTTTCCAAAATCAGTCAAACTATCCATGCAATATAACAGTCTTTTTTTTTTAATTATAGACTCTGCAGAATGCCCTCTTGTCAATGAAACAACTGAGTAACAAATTCCGGTAATTACTTCCAGAATTTTGCTTATCCCAGTTAACCAATTCCTATTCTTTATTGAACTGTTGTAAGTCGAGGACTGCCTGTATTTTCAATTCTATCAAGCAGCAGGCTTGTGAACTTTTCAATAGGTTGTTAACAGAGGTACTTTAACAGGGATAATCTCAGAAGGAAAAATGACTGTTTTAAAATGAGATCTCCTTCAACACATACACTTTATTCATGATTATATTTTTTTAAAAACCCAGCATTAATGCAGCTTTTTTCTTGGAACAGGTATGCGGTCTTTGGCTTGGGTTCAAGCATGTATCCAGAATTCTGTGCCTTTGCCCGTCTTGTGCAACAAAAACTTGCACAGTTGGGGGCATTTCCAGTCAGCCCAATGGGTGAGGGAGATGAACTCAACGGGCAAGAAGAAGCTTTTCGGAACTGGGCCATTCTTACATTTCAGGTAACTACAATAACGCAATAAATGGATTGTTTCCTAGTATGATTTGTTTGCTTATTTGTACCCTATGACTATCATTAAGTGTTGAACCTTATGATTCTTGACGTATGTATCTTGTCTTTTTATATACACTGAGAGCGTATGCACCAAAGACAAATTCCTTGCGTGTCCAATCACACTTGGCCAATAAAGAATTCTATTCTATTCTATTCTATTCTATTCTATTCTATTCTATTCTATTCTATTCTATTCTATTC